>JAPYYT010000117.1:0-87047 GCA_030522565.1 Ceratosolen corneri | reverse complement strand
GGGGGAACGGAGAAGAAGATATGGGCCTGGCGTGGTGTCGATAAAGCCGAGTGCAAGTAGTCTGAAAAAAAGTTGAAAAAAAGAGTCGGAGACGATAGGATGAAGTGTACTACTAGTCATATCTATTGCACTCGAGAGGCTGGGGAGCTGCCGACAATCTGCCACCCTCAACCCCCGTCCCTTAGTCTCAGCGAGAGACCGCCACCGCACACGACGATTATCTGATTTGCCGTTCACCTATTGTCAATCACGTACGCGGTCTTCGTCACGGAAATCCTATTCATTTGAGCGAATATTCCAATATAGACTGGTATTTTAGTGTCAGTGGGACGCCCGTCGGAATATCCTTATCGGCATTATGCGCCAACGCAAATCCGCCTCCCCCAATTAAATACCAACCACCACAATCAATGCACCGTGGCATCAACGCACTCTGCGCCTCCCAAATAAATACTGACCGTTCTCGTTGTATATAATCCTGAAGGTGTCCGAGTGCCAGTGCCCGAAGAACTGTCCCCGAATCATGTCCGCGTACTGGCGAACTATTTGCAAATAGCGGGCGTTATGCTGCTCCGCCAACCCACCAACTCCAACTTCGCGGTCATCGACCCCCGGTGGAGTGTGGCCGACTATGTATACCTGCAATCGCAATCAGAAGCTCTCGGTTAGATATTTTTGGAACAAGTCGGCACTGGTGTGGCCCCGCTGTTCTGGCCGGATGCCGATAGGCTTGGGGCCTTGGTGTGCGTGATTGGCCGAGTACGCTTGATTGACCGAGGGGACCAATCAGTGAATATTAGATTCTCGTTGCGAGCGCCTTTGAGGCTCGGGCTGGAGGGTTTTCGGTTTGCTTAGAGTCCACGGAGGTTCTATGATTCGCAAAAGAAAAACTATTTCTTACTTTTAGGGTTGGGGTTACGGTCGGGAGGGCGCAATTCCACACTGCCAGCCATATTACATCGGATATATTGAGAAATTGTTGGTACGAGCATAAAGTAAACACACTGCCAGACCAGTCAGATTTAATCCTAAAACTGTACTTACAATACGTCGCTGTTTACTTCCATCTAATTGCAATATCATTTCTAATATGCCACCAAGCTCAACCACAATTCCACTCCCATTTTCATTAACTTTTCGCTGTCACGCTCGCATAATAGGGTTGAAGATGTTTTAAATATTTGTAAATTATATTCTCAACGAGCTAATAAATTTGCCGATATACAGACTTGACATGGATTATGAAAATATATCTAGAGATGAGGAATGAGTCGATAATTATGAGGAAGACAACGAATGTTTCATCATATGAAAGAAACTTGATTCTATTGGCTCTAGCAGTTCATTGCAGTTGGAGAGATTTGTGCAATTAATTACGTTCTTACTGAATTAAACCAACAGTCTCGCTAAAGTCTTGAGGCATATTAAATTTGCTAAATTACATCTATTTCATTCAATTATAAATCATAACGACAATCTAAACGTAGCATAATTAAAATCCATCCATCTTCCCCTGGTATTTGTATTTACATTTTTGAAATTCACGCAAGTGAATATTTATCTTACTTAATTATTCCATTATTCCCGTTAGTATATGATTAATGAAATAATTCGACAAGGAAACTGTAATTGATATGCTTCTCCCTTTAACGTATAAGAGCATTATTTCACATTTCTCCTAGATAAAAAATATTTTTAGTACAATTAAAATTTTAATTAATGGTACGTTGAAATTACTAGAAATTTAATTTCCACATATTAATAATGTTTCTCGAGGTTGCATTTAATAATAATGAAAATTAAATTCCTTATTATTCATTAAATAACAGTAACAATGGAGATTTTCTTTTGAAAACTGTTTACTCATCTCATCATTTTTTTCCAAATATAATCCACGTATTTATTAAATAAATACAAAAATTTGCTTATCAAAGAAAGATTATAAATAGACAAAATTGAAGATTTTCATTTACTCAAATAATTTATTGCCCTTCCCTTACTTATCAATAAACTGTTCGATCTCAATGATTCCTTGATTAATCGAACATGTAAATACTTTTATTTTATATGTTTGTAATACTATGTGTCGCATTACATTTCGTTAATTCACAGCAGTCGATTATTATATGATCATTGATTACAAAATTTTCTTCAATTACGAATTTTGTCTCCTTTTTTTCTCCCCTTTCTTTACTATACATTACATTTCAGAAGAATATTCGCAAAAATTTCTCCAGACGAGCACACGTAACATGCAATACTTTAATAAATTAAGTACACCACCTATGTAACAGAATCTTTATAATCGCTCGATGTTAATACAAAAAAAAGTTTCCTACTTTATTTGGACTGGTACATTACTTATATTTTAATTGAATAATAAATCTGTTTTTATTATAGAGAATTATTAAAAGATAAATAAAACTGTAAAAACATTTAATGTCAATATTTTCGAGCAGGATTTTTTAACGAATAATATCGTATTTATATTATTCTATTATTAATCCATGATAAAATTTCAGGAAAAAGATAATATGAAAATATCACAATTGATAACTATTTGGATATAATATTCATTTAAAATATTTATATTTGTATTTGTATAATGGCTTAACTTATTAATATAAAAGAAAATAGATGATTAGGGGGTAAAACACAACTTTTTTGTGATTTTTCTCAAGTAATTGTGTTACTTTTCTAATAATTATTAATAAATTATTCGTAAAAATATTAACATTGAGTTATTTTTTTCTAATAATATTAAATCCGATTATATATAAATTTGTTCTCCATTTATATCACACTTGATGGTTTACAAGAAAATTCTAACAAAAGGATGATTACTGAAACTAATAATTCCAATTTTATTTTAATGAAACATTCCTTCCTTGGTTAAAAATTTGAAAATATTAAGCCAATATATCGAAGTAGGCATTATTATTATCGAATGAAAAATGAAATTCTTAAAAAAAAGTTTGTTAATAAGAATTGATATTAATTAATAATGCAAGTGTGAGGGAAGCGAATGGCTCGAAGCTTTAAGTAACTGTAAGTAAAAAAATTATCTATTACAGGTCCATCAGCATATTTCTTCCTCCAATAGTCTTTAAAATAACAAATTTACATTTTAAATACTATCCATTAAGAATGCATTTTACACGTCGTAGTCGCCAAGTATGCTTATTTTGATTATTTAAATACTTCATTTTTTTCATAATCCCGACAAAAATCAAAGACCGATGCTACATTTGCAGAAAAAGAAGTTCTCGAGGGGGAAATTTTTGCATTTTTCGAACTTAAGCTCTGCCTCCCATAAGTACCTATCATTAGCAGCGAATGGATCATCATTGCCTTTAAAAATATTCTTTTTTATCGGTAGCATTAGCACGTCGGAAAAAGCAGGATAAATCAATTTCCACGAGCCACTGTCATTTCAATCTCGTTATATTTTCTATTTTGCACGGCGTCTTATTAGATTTATAACGCCGATACTTTTGACAACAAGCATTTCGCCTCAAGATATTCCATTGCTGGTAAAATACATCAGAAATTGATAAAACTCCGTAGAAAAGTGTGCATATGCGCTTCGACTCCATTCAACTGCCAGTTTCACTCTTTTTTCTTAAATTTTTTGCATCACTCTCTCGTCCACACTATTTTTTTTTCCATCAATTTTCGTCTAATCGACTTGAAAATTCAAAAGGCTATTATGAGGAGCGACTGTAAGCTTCCTTATTATTAAACGCAGGAGAAATATAATGTTTTATGCGAATTTCGCAGTGTTATTATACATAAACAATAACTGCCGACAACATTTGAAATTGACAACGTTTTAATTGGATTAAATTTAAATTTGTTAAAAGTTGCTCGGCAGCCTTGAGCTTTTTAACTCCTACGCCGAGAATTTACTGAAATTAGTTGAAAGAGAATGGAGCAAGAAACGAGACAGCGAAGGAAAAATATCGGAATGTTCGAGCCTTAAAGCTTCGTAAAGCTCGCATAATTTTGCACTTAAATTAATTATGCATATACGATAGAAGCAAATCGTTCTCATCTGCTACGTCTTTACGACTTTCCGTCTTACCCTCCTATATTTCATGCAATATTATTTGCTTTAACGTATAACTATCATTAACGTCAATGACTTTCAGTCGCATTTTACGCTCTTTGCGTTTTTCCTCCCCCTCCCCCCTCTCTCCATAATTGTATACCGTTTAATAAAAATAATTGTTCACCACCGTACGCGTCGTATACACCAACACGCTCGATGTATGCTCACTCGTGTGCGCATAAATTGTAAATGCGCGAGAGTGCATCTACTCACTATCACTGAAAGTATGCTCAATGGCATAACTGACAATGTATAATACAATATTGGGCAGCAGATGTGATGATTTTAGAAATTCATCACAAGTCATGAAACTCGGTGTAATGTAGCACTATAACTTCATTTGATTGAAATACATTTTAATACGATAAAAGTTGATTACCAAGCCGATGATGGTTAATGTTGGCGCTCACATTAATGTTGACGCTTAATTATGTACATAAAATTTTGATTCAAAATATACTTCAAAATATAGCCAATTCGCATTAGTTGTTAAGCAAGCAAATGATAAAAACTCCCATTAATTATACAATCATCATTAAATAGTCATTAAAAAGATATTAGAACGTAAAGAGACTGATATGGCGTCCGTAAGTGTATTTCGACTGTTGAAGTGAAGTTCAAACGAGTTTCTCGGCTACAATTCTATAAAGAAACAACCTGCAGAGATTTAAAAAATTTCTAGTCTTTGGTTCCATGAGTTTGTTGAGTTAATTTCATTTCATTACTTGGCTTACCAACTCCGCGTCTACTTTTGCATTTTCATACAAAAACTCTTCTAATTATAATAAAATACAAATTGAAATTATTATTTCCTCCCTAAATACGGAGGCCATTAATTTTAATGCAATTGTTGCAATGATGATATTTAATGATGGCAGATAGATTGCAATATTGCAGGGATTTATTGCATTTTACGTGGATCGAAAATTCTCAATGCCATGCAAAACTTGGATTTTTAACGAAATCCCCTCCTATATCGCATGGGGAAAGAAAAAAATCTATTAAAAATAATGTTTTCAATTATTATTGTTATAAAATTATTTAGCCACATAAAAATTGCATTTAATTATCAATCTAATGTTATTTTGTTTATACAACTGTCTATGAAATACAAATTCAAGAGACATAAAATGTAAATTCTAAAGTAAATGTAAAAACAAATTAAAAATATATCTTTCAATGATATTTATCCTTATGATCTTATAATATCTTAAAAAGTATTTCCTTTTTGTACTGATAGCGAAGATATAATAATATCAATTAAAAATAGTATAACATATTTTTAAAAACATATTTTTATTTTCTACATTTTATATTTGAAGGTTAAAAATCTATTAAATTGAATATTATTAAATAAACGATATTAAATTCATATGTATATTAAATATTTTAATTTATTATTAATAGTAATTCATAAAAAAATTATATATGTAAAGATATTATTCAAATTTAATACTAAATATCACTTCTCAACTAAAATCTGATTTAACTTTTTTACTATTTATTGTTATTAATATTCTTTAATCAAAATACTATTGGTATACTTCTGTTTTCAATTTTTCAGATTGATTAGATTACATGACATTTCGAACAATTTTAAAACTTCAACAAAATGCATTTTTTCATGAAATTTACAAATCTATACGTTGAAATTCAAACACTCAAATTATTAAGAATTACGTAATCAAATTTTAAATTTATACATATATATATCGAATTTATTCATATTTTCATTCCCTTTTATAATATACCAATAATTTCTATAGAATTTCAGATTTTCGACTTTATCGTAAGCAATATTATATTTACAGCATATATGTAAATCACTTTAAATAAGAAATAATGGGAATCATATTTTTCTAAACGAATCAGAACATATCTTCAAATATTCGTATTTGATGTTCCTAAATACTTTATTTAATACAAGTTGACGCTTTTTTAAAGAATCAAATACCCAGCGGCGTTTTTGTCTTGGCAATCCTCGTGCTCCTGTTCGCGCAAACATAAATTTTATCAAACCTGAAATAGGCTGTGAATATGATCAATATCTATTTTATTTCGAAATAATAGATCACTCTTATCCAAATGAAATATAAATTGAAGAAGTGGAGAGAGAGAGAGAGAGAGAGTGTGTGTGTGTGTGTATGTGTGTGCGTGTGCGTGTGTGAGAGAGGGATAAGAGTTGAAAGAACAATCAAATGGAAAATAAATCCAAAAATCATTGCACCATTGAATGCCATTGATGTGGGGATCTATCGACTGGGAAAACGACGAGTTAACAATGTAATCGTTGATTGGTCGCTTTACACGATGTGCACCCTTTCCATTACCATCAATTGGACTCAACTATCGCGTGTTCAATTTATAATTTCATTATTTAGTTGCTATTCAAATGCATTTAGCAGTTATTCAAACTTTCACGTCTCTCCGCTTTTTATTTCGGGCACTATCATCATACCGTTAATGTTTTCATTTCCAATTTTTTTTTTTTTTGATTTATTTCTCACGAAAAGAATCTTTAATGTCTAAAATGGCGTGGAGTAATGCACACTTCAAATACCTTTGTTAAAAAATTTAACAAACATTAGATTTTAATAAAAGAGGCGGAGGTAAATTCAGCTCTCCCCGACGAAGCCTCGGCATAGTTAAAAATAGCATTTTTAAAAATAGTTTTTGTTTAGCCTTCATATTTTAAATTTTAAATTCCTTTTTTCAAGAATTTGTAACGAAATTGCATTATCCTCGGGGGCTTCAAGTTAAAATTCGAACGCGAATTCAACATCATTAATATATGTATTTTAAAGCAGCTAAGAGATTCTTCAATGGAAACATTTAAATGAGGCGAAATTCCATTTATATTGATTTTTCGGCATACATTAGCATAAATATCGGTTCCCAAACTTAATACTTAATATTTAATTGTCTACGTATTCCGCAACTGAATCGCACTGCTGTAAACGCAGATTTAAATGTTTAGTGGTTACACTATTAAATCATTAATGTGCTTATAGTTTTTATGGTAGTACGGTAATAATAATAATAATAATTTCAGCCGAAACGTATAAATGACAATAGGATTTAATAAAGGTATAAAAGAAGTTGTGGATTTCATCGAACGAATGAGTGTTGGAATAAATTAATATTTTACGTTTAGTATCAGTGTTGCTTTTGTGCAATATTTCACTCGAGTAGGAAATAATTTCTAATGATTTAGACGAGCCTGTAAGGGCATTCAAAGCTTCATAAAAAGTTGCTTTTCAAAAGTAATTTCTTACAAAGCTGATGGCAGTTGGATGGAATAGAGTTACGAAAATGAGGTCATTTTTTATTTCATTTGTTCTATTTAATCTCATTACGAAGTGCATACGTTTGATTTCTCTCATATTTTAAACATTGAATTATAGCTTAATTTAAGCAACTTTGAAAAACTCTCGATTAAAAATTCTACAAAGATTATTTCTGGAAATAATTATTGTTATTGTATTTTACTGTACTGTCTACTAGTTGATACTCTTAATCATTCATAGATTCACGATATATATATATATATATCGTTCTCTTAAGATAATTTGTTTACGCCTGCCTCCTCATAAAGTGGCACAAAAAATTTACATTACTTTCCTTCCTCAAGACTTGTCATGCCTCGAGAACCTTTATCTACCTTAATCTTCCCTATTACAAACATATTCTCTCTCTCTCTCACTTTAAATAATGGTTGCATGATGTTATGAGGTTTCTGGGAGATCTTTCGTTTCATTTTCATAAGTAATATCAGCAATATTAATGCCCAAAATTATTTCTCCTCCTCTGAGAATAACGTTCGCTTGTAATTATTGTCGCGCTACCCCGTTGCATTAAATTGAATGCAACTTCCTTGGAGTCTTTCTCGATTGCTCATCTTGGCTCATTTTATTCTCATATGTTCAGTGTGGATACAACGACCTTCGCGCTATTCGGTAGAGCAGCTGAATAGTTGACCTCGTTCGACTTTGAAAAGTTCACGCGAGTAGCCCGTCAGAGTGCCTCACATTTATCAAGAAAGCAGATCTTAAGCCGACTCTGCCATGTGAATTATCAACCGAAAATTCATCCCTTTACATTGTGTAACATTACAACCCCTCCTCCTCCCCGACCCACTCTCCACATCGCTCTCTCATCGCTCTCTCATGTTATTCTTCTTCTTCAAAAAAAAAATAGTTAATTATCGTTTCATAGAAATTCGCATATTATATTCTGTAATCAAAAGAAAAAACATTATTGTCCTTGAATTTGCAAATTAATTATATTTTATGTTTTTATCGCGCTATCGGCTCTTCAAAGATAGTTTAATCGTATCAGTTTATAAAAACAAGTTGAAAATAAAAATTAATACAATACATTTGTAGCTGCGTGTAGGTAGAAATTGTTAGAAATATTTGCTTTCAATTAATTTTCGTTAATTTATAGGCGAAATTAATGTTTTCTATTATGGATATTGAGTATTTTTTTAACATTTTTTTTATCAAATGAAAGGCTTGGGAATTTTTTCGGTCCCAGTATTCAAAGGAATAATAGATTCTCGTTATGCAATCTTGTAAAGGACCAAAATAAAAAACAGTGTGCATAAATCATATAAACGCATAGGTCGTGGTACGTGATTTCGGTGTATGAAAATCTTTTTTTTTATTAAACTCATAGTAACGGCAGCTTTCCGCGAGATATTCCAGTAATTAAAGAAAAAAAAAGTTGCCAACAAGTTTGCCAGTAGAAGGACGCGAATTGTAAATTATCCATATTATCCGTCCACTAATGCACACCTTTGCCTCTATTTTTTCGTTAATAAGTTTTGAAACTTTGATTATCATGTAGCTTTGGACATCTTTCCCCCAACGAATCCCATTGCTCAACAACCAGAGCGAAGCTTCCTTTCGATTGTTGATTTCTAGCAGCTCTTGGCTCTCCTAACTCCAAGTCCTTAAGGAAGTCGACTTTACAATGACGAAGCTCAAGGCAAATTGCTCGCCTCATACTTTGGCGAAGCATATCTTTTAGTTACGGGCGACGTGAGTAATTTAAAACTCGTGTCCCAAGCCAATTTGTCTTGGCGTGCACCTTCTTATCGATTGCGCAGCTCCTTCATTGAATTAACATTTGCGTAGGCTTCTGCATTTTTTAAAGTGTCCTCAAAATAGGAGTGTCTTTGCCTCCCGGAAGAGGGCAAATATCATTAACCGTGTAATGTCAATGAATCACTATCGGCTATTTCTTAAGGCATGCCCAGCTCTATATTGAGATAGCAAGGGGCAAGGAGTTTCCTCGACTCCAGACAATAAACTCACGTATGTAACGGGATCGAGAGGGAGAGAAAATGCAATGTGACTCACGGTCTTTCCTTTTTTCCGAGCCTTGTTGAGTGTGGAGCTGAACCAGTGCCACTGATTGGCCGGATCAGCCTCGCTGATGACTGGAGCTGCTGCGGCCAAAGTGACAGTTGCACTGCTGCCAACTGCACGCTGACTCGACATGCGATTATCGACGCTCGAGCCCGCGCTCAGCCACAGATTCGTATTCAGTGATATGATCTGATAATTTTTGGAGCGCTGCTCGATCGTGTAGTAGCCGTCTGCGTCAATGTAAGGGCAGCGAGATTGGGCCATTAGATTTTGTCCTCTCGGGTCTTTGTTATCTGGTGTTGTGTGATGTTTCTCAGCGTGTGAAATTATGTGTGTCGGGCGTTGGAGAGTGGAGGGAGAGAGAGAGCCACGTGAGTTAAATTACAGAGAGTGGTTTTTCAAATTGCTTTGCAAAATCTCATTCGCAGACTTTGAAAGATTATATATTGATGATATATATATATGTATATATATTTTTATTTATGGAAGGCATTTTATGGTGACGTCTGAAGAATTTCCATTTTTCTTCTTTGGCGATAAGCAGGTTAGAGAGTTGCATTGACTTTACGGAATATTCGGAGATTAAAGAATTATTTCATTAGGGATGAGATTTGAGAAATGCTTTTTCTCTTTTAATGTCAAGTGAAAACAGTGCCGATGCCTCCGTACGCAGTGCTGATAGATGGAGCAAATATTTTTTCGGCCATACATACAAAGTCTTGCATTATACGTGAATTTCTCTTTAATGCATTTACAATGAATTGTTTTGCTCTAAATGCACGAGCGCTTATTCTGCTAGTTCAGTGTCTCTGAAAGTAATCATTATTGAGTAATTTTCAAAAGCCGTAGAAAACTTTTAATCGTGCGTCGCACTTGAAATATTCGGCAAATAACTCCAACACTACTAGAATTTATGAATAAATGCATAGAATTAGATGACAGTGAGTGTAGGCAACCTCGTGCATTAGTTAGACTCCGAATTAATTAACAAAATGTAATCTGCTAGGAGAAACGAGACTCTAGATGGGATTCTCTGTTATGGTATTGGAAAGAGTAGCTTTGTGCGTGTGAGTTATTGTATGTTCTCGTTGTAAAAAGCAGTGTACGGAGAGTTTCGGGAATAATTCTCGAAATATTATCCGGGGAGAGAAATGCTTGTGCGAAACATTCGTTTGAATTGTTGATTGTTTTGGAAAAGGGGATTTTAAAAAATATTCTCGTAATACAGTGCTTACTTTCTCGAAAAGTAACGAGGGCTTCGTCGGGTAACCAGTTGCTCCAGAGATTGGCGATCTGCGAATAGTTGAGGCCGATATCTTCGTGGCCCAGCACAGGGAATACAAATTGACCGGTGAAGGTGTGCGACAGAAGATCAGTAATATTTTTCAGGTACCGTAGTCGAAGCTCTTCTGTCATGCTCTCGTGTCGTGATAAAGCGTCACTGAAAAAAATTTATCCACAGTTAATTTCTCTGCTATTTATCTATTTATCCCAACGAATATTCGTAAATTATTAACGATTGCGTTTTCGTTACGCCACAAGTAGATTTTCTTCTAGTTTCGAGTTCACGAAAGCAATGTATTTGCGCGTACGTATCCGAAAATTTTAACACCAACATACAAGTAGGCGAATTCTTATTAAAACATTATTTATAAACAACAAGACATAAATATTCCAGAAAAATATTAACGTCCCATAATTTTCTTATTAGATAATTGAAATTTTATAAGAGATATGACGAGTACACGATTTATTAAAAAATTAAACTTAAACATTCTGTAAATTGGTGTAAATAATAAAAGGATTCGTATTTAATTTAGCCATCATTCAATTAATTGTTAGTCTTGGCAATTTTAAGATAAAGCAATTACAAGATAATTGGAATTATTGGATATTTATTAAATGTGGGCGATATGTATAAGGTTTAAGGTTTAATGTACGAGTAATAATGAAATTGTTGCTGTACACGTCACATTCAATTAGTAAATATTTCTAGTGTATTATATATATATGCGTATATGTGTATATTTGTAATACTGTTCAAAGAAAAAAAAAAATCTCTTCAAATGTCTATTGGATTTTGTAACATGTTTAGCAAAGTACGTGGCCGAATGTTCGCTCAAGATAGTATGCTTCATTGATGCATAAACATACAATTAATAAGACTCGAATCATTAGGCTTGCTTGGGAAGAATAATTGTTTTGCGCATTACTAAATGAATCGCGGAGAGAGTCTTTAAACTGGATAATTGGCCAAGTTAATAAAAGAAGTTATTCCATGTTGTGCATAGTGATTAGGGAGGCTGAAGAAGTAAGTTGGCGAGGCAAGTGCTATTAAGTAGAGGTTTCATGCCGAAATTCTCATTATACGGCAGACAAGTTGAAACAGAAGGTTATCACTTGCCGACCACGTAATTGTCGGGAATAAGGCGAAAAGTTTTATCACAATGTCTTTACAAACTAATATTCAAATAAGTCTCAAGTTTGAAACTCAGTGTATTAATAATGAAGCCTTTTAAAATTTAATCATATACTCTTCACTTCAAATATGTCTTGACATTCCCTTTATGCATTGCCTTAACAATAATTACATTTGTCTGGCGGCCAAATTAGAAAGATAATGCTTTTATTAGAATAATGCTTGGGGGTGGGGGTGGGGAGGGGTAGGAAATAAAACACAGTCGAGAAGTTTTCAGATTATAGTGTCGAAACATGGCAACATAATTTGCGTCCGGCAACTTTCAACTTTCTATTTTTACCAACCACTGGTAGAATTTCTCTACATACTAAAAGGTCCGCCGGCCTCCCCGCCCCCCTACAACTTTTATATATCGAGAATATATTTCACGCTCGAAAAAGTCTGAAACAAATATATATATATGAGGAAGGAATGCCTCTCGAAACCTCGTCACTGTCTATCTCAAGCTTCATCGGAAGCCAACACCAAGCTTTACACGCGCGCCCACACACACACACACACCCAATACCTTTTATACTGGCCTCTCCGCCTCCTCTTTTTGCTTTGCAATAAAAGCCATTTTTCCACGGGCGGATGTAATAAAAGGAGCGTTTGAAAAAAATGACTCTTATAAGGAGCAAGGAATAAATCGGCTTTACACATCGTTCTACTTTAATGTACAAGCAAACCCTACGGATATCAGTGGATTTACTTGGGAGCGAAGATGCCTCTCGAAGCTATAATCAAGATATATAGTTAAACCTTTGATGTTAAGGCGCCCATTAAACCGAGATGGCTTAGACATGAATATTTTTCAAATTTCTCCACTCCACTGTACGATAAGACGATAAATAACTTTATCAATTAGGGAGATAATTGAAGGTGAGAGAATCGTTTAATATCAGGCAATTTTATTGTTCAACGTCATGTAAATATTATATCACTGTATGCTACAATTTTACATCACACATTATTATTAATTTATCATATATTAACTACATGATGTAATATTATATTGTAATATTACACGAATAATGTTTAATTTCTTGCATTTTTTGCACGAGGATAATTTGTTGATATAAAAGCGAAAAGTTTTCGAAATAAAATTGATAAAGTTCTACATCCTGTACTTAATTATTCTATTTCAGATGTAAGTAAGCCTCTTTGCAGCAAATTTGATAGATGAAAGATATTTTGTGATGTGTGTGTGTGTGTGTGTGTGTGTGTGCGCGTGCGTGTGCGTGTGCGCGTGCATATAAGGTGAAGGAATCTACTCGGGTCAGATAATTCAATTTTTATTAAATTATACTTATCCTTCTAATTTCAATTATTGTTATACATTTTATAAAAGAAATTTCTATAATTAGATGAAGTTGTAATTGAATTTTAGGGAACTTTTGTCAATAAAAAAAGCAAAATACAAATGAAATAAAAACAGAATGAAAAATATTAATGAATCAACACACTTATAATTAATATTACTATGACATTTAATATTAAAAGCATAGAAATTCATTATTTTCGGATGATAAATATATTGAAAATCTATTTTTATTATTGAAATATGTATTTTTAATTCCTATTTGATATTGTATTAGATCCGGTAAATTTTACTTAATTATTTTTTCAATTTTTGTTGAATTTATATTTTGTTGTATATTGTAATACTTTATTTTACATTCTCATGCATAGATTTTCTTATTTAAAGATATATATTTGAAGTAATAATGTAATATATTACACCCTCAACTACTTTGATAATTAAGATTCTATACTTTTACTTTCCATCAATATAATGTTTTTTGTAATTTTATTTTACTTTAATATTATGTATTTAATCTTATTATACTTTTATGCATCAATGCACTGTTACAATTACATTTCTCCGTTTCATTTTTTACTTTGATGTTTATTATTGATTTTACCGTTTATTTCCTTTGAATTACTCGTCTGTCAATGGTTTTACTTATAAATCTCAGTTTTTTAAATTATCTCGATACAATTTGCCATCTTCCTTTTATTTATTCACTTTATAGGTATCTAATTTTCTTTTATATATTTTTAATTTATTGTGCTGTTTCTCACTTCAACCAATCACACAATACGATAAATTTCTGTATAGCATTTTCGTTTTACGTTTACCTGATTTATCAGTTTTTTTTTTCTTTCTTTTATTATCAGCAGTGAAAATTCTTTTATTCTCTTAAAGAGTTTTCCCGTTTACTTAACATTTTCTATGGTTATTTGTGTAATAATTTTAATATTATCGTTTCTTCTCTCGATTACTATTCAATTTTTTTTTTAAGCCATACACTCTGTTGGGTTTCCTTTTTATTGTGTCATGTCTTATTAGAATTCCTTCTATTTTATATTTTATGTTTCTCAATTCAGTTATTTGTTTATCTCTCAAATATTCTATTTTTTGTGTATTAAATTTCGTAATATCATGAAATCTATATTATTTTCCACTATTTCAATATTTCTATTAATTTTGTCGTTTAAAATCTTTGAATTTTATTGATCTTGCGACTTAAACAGAATTAACTTCAAATTTTCATATTTTATATACATCAATTTTTTCTTTACATTTACATAGAAATATATTAATTTTATTCCTTTTATATATTTATAACTTATTTGGAATTATCATCAACATTTTATATCAATTTTCTTTTCTCTGTAATAAATGTTTAAATATTTTCCTTTTCTCATCTGTAAAATTCTGAATATTATATAAAAAAATTATAAAAAATTCTGTGATCATTTATGTTGTGTAATACTCTAATTTATTCCAAAGCTTTGCAGTCTCTAATCATTGATTTAAATTCAAAACTTTACATACATTTATCTTTTAGCAATTTCAATTTCTTTGAGATTTCCACAGATTTCATTTACAAGGTAATATTGTTTTTTTTCTTCAGTTTACATATTCTTCGGCTTTATTTAAAGTATGTAAATATTTATGTATTTTGCCTTGTCCTTTTTCTACTAATTTCATATATCTTATACAATTTATATTCTTGATATATCATTTCATAACTAATTAAATTTTAAAATTTTTATTTAAACAATATTTGTTATTGAAAGAATTTATAAAGCCAATCATTATAATTATCAATTTTTATTATAAAGATAATAATAAATTTAATGTAAATTTTAATGTAAATTTTTCATTAACCTATTTTATTGAAGAATCTTATTATTTTAAAATAGCTTATTAAATTTCATTATTTATGCATATATTTCAATTAAAAGAATAATAAAGAGATACGTTAATGAACGGATAGTTTCAAATTTATTTACTAAAAAGAAGTGACAATAAGGACTTATTGTAATAATCATTGACGCTTTTATAATTCGCTAAAGTAGACGTGACTTGAAAGAGAGAATTTCACCGCAAATGTCAAGTATTAATCGTAAATGTGTGTCTGTGCAAAACCCCCTCCTCTGCCCACATTATTATGCTCATTTTCTTTGAAACGAATGGCTGTGAAATATATATTGCTTTCCCTCAACGCATTTCCGCCGAAACTCTTTGAGAACCATGCCACGGTGTTTCGGCAATTTTATTATTTCCCACACCCATAGCTTTATTTGAGATATTAAGCCGATGACGTATGTCAACGTGCGCGCCTACTTACCCTGTCCATAGAACGAATTCTATACCGTCGCCGTGATTCGCCTTCATGACTTTAGCTGCCGATTCAATAAGGAGCCACGATGAATCACAGTTATAGTGTCCGTAAATACCGGCACTTGGCATCTTGTCGTTTAACCTCGTGTGGCCAATCGTATCGCCGCTGCTTTTCGAGCTCCAACATCCTGCGAAAGAGACCATGTATTCCCAGCCAACACCTAGCCATGCTTCTACGTGCTCTCTCTCTCTTTGTCTCTCTCTTTTCTTTAATTCTTGCTACAAACTCTTATACGGATAGAGATTGAAACAATGAGAGAAATCGATTACAAGGCACGGGGACAGGAAACTCGCTGATCAATGATAATTTATAGCTTCTTTTGTATGCGCGTCTCATATCTCAGATGAAATGCAGCCTATTTAATTAAGTAACAAGTGAGATTAATCATCGAGTTTGAAATTAATTATCGCAAGCTTAACGCACTCAGAATTGTAATCACTTGCATATTATAATAATACTGCTTGTATATCCTTTGCTGCAAAAAGCACGATAAATAATCTTAAAAGTTTTCAACAATCAAAAGGATGTTGTATTTGAGTTAAAATTCACATTTCTATGCTTTTTATCGTCGAGTCAGAATAATTTATATTTTCACTATGAATATTATCGAGGGATGATTTTTTTCCCTATATTTTTCTTAATAAAATCTAAAAGGTAAAAGTGCAAGCAGCATAGTTCTTAGGAGCAACCTGGAATGTTATTTTATCTCCGGAACTGCAAAATATCTCACGACAAAATGCACTGAATTACGAACATTATTATGTATTGAAAAATTCAAGCCAAATCCTTTTAAAACTAGGAATTTCATGATAAAGTTCAACATGGATTTTAATAGTACACTTGAATTTAGTATGAAAAACTTTGGTACTAACAGTGTCAACTTCACTAACAGCCCTAACTTTCCAAACAGTATTATATTATCTTTCAACTATAAATGACAGTTTACTTCTACATTATTTATCCTCTACTTACATTATTAAATAGCGCTTTTTGAAAAATTATTTCTCTCAAATATTAAGAAACGGATATAATCTAGCTTTGGTTTTTGGTTTAGTAAAAAGTTCCGTTCAATTTATATAATTTGCATTCTTCTACTCCTTATATCAAAATATTTTATTTTCAAGAGATTCTCAATTGAGCTCATTTTAAAATGAATATCTAAGATATAATATTTTCAAAAGTAGTGAATTATATAATTATAATTAAAATTGCATATTCTGATTATATATATTGGAGACTTTGCTTTCCTTACAAGTACTTAATTAGGCTTTAAGTTAACAATTGATTGATGACATCTTATGATAATACTAATCTCATTAACATATAATATTTTATTATTAATGTCCTACTAATATTACCCATAATATATATATGATACTTTTTTCAAAGTCGTTAAAAAATTATTATATGTGCATTGTAAGTACAGTCAATTAACTTTTCTAATAAAAAATATCGACAAAAGAATGTAATTTTGTTGAATTTTAACTTTGATAAAATTATTCTTATATTAATACTGTATTTATTGCGGTATATTTATCTAGAAACTTACTTGCTTAAGAAGTTTTTTCATGGATAATTTTAAAAATATTTTCATAAAAAGAAAAGCTTTATATCCTTTATCTTTTACAAAATATCTTTTTTATGATATGAAAATAATGCAATGTACACTACAATGACTCGTTAATTTGAATTTGTCACACACACACACACACACACACACACACACACACACACACACACACACACACACGTATGTATGTATTATTAGATGATATAAAATATTATTTCTTTATTAGTGAATAAAGCGATAAGTGAAAGAAAGCATCTAATGCCGGCTATTGAAGAAAGGCGATGGTCAGAGGAGAAGTTAATCGATAAAAGATAATGTACTCACGTCCTTCACCGTTACCCTGAATGGAATAGCTCGGATCGTAGTGTATGTCACTAATGTGCCAAAAGTATCCTACAACAGTCACATAAATGTGGTTAAGCTGCAAATTTATCGGTATACGTTACGGCTTACACGTACCTTCTTTGCCGCTCACAGTGCAGAGCCACGACAACAGAATTATGTAATCGCGAATCATGGTCGAATCCTTAATTCACTGCGACTTCTGCTGATTGGCTTTCACGCGAAACATTCTGCAATGATTTTTTGAAAAGACCTCTGTAAAATCCAAAATTGTGAAAATTTACAAATTTCAATCTACGTATAATACGCGTATTTTCTATTAATCGTGAAAGCGTGACTAGTTTGTCCAGTCCTCGTATTTATGAAAGCATCTATATTCAAAGCCTCTATACAATTGCTACGTAATAGGGTGGAGGGGAGCATTGAAAAGTGCGTGAAATAATTATTAATCAAGTAGTATTTAATCTAGCAAATTAAATGAGACGGAGTGAGAGGTGTAGAGTGGAGAGTGGAATTGAAAATAACTTGCAATAAAATGATAGTGTTTTTGGAGAATAGAAATTCTGAATTCTCTTCCTAGAGCGCTGCATCTCATACTTTCTTATATTCGAGTTATTAAAAGATATTTGAAGAAATTGTAATGCAATCATAAGGAAACTTAATAAAAAGGCGTTGGGCCGGAAGTAAGAACAATTTATATTCCTTTGCGCGAAGGATATTCCACGTGTGATTTATCTGTGTTTGTAGTAATGCCGCTAAATCATAAAAAGAAATATGAGGTGTATCTTTTGAATTGAACCTTCGCACGGCGAACAATATTTCTCGTATAAAATATGGCACACTTCAGGACTGGCTTTTCCCCTGCTCCCACGCATTATTTCTATTCCTTTAGTTGTTAAATATTTTCCTTGTAAGCCTAGCCTCTCCTCACCGAATTATGTAGATTTCACACTTTCCCGAGCCATGGAGCACACGAGGAGTCGCAGTGGCCGTGTACATTTACTCCCGGGAAAAATATAATTACGACGAAATATTTATACAACAACAACAACAAAAGAAACACAAGAAAGAAAATTCTCCATTTTTCAATAACGATTTTTTTATAAAGATGAACAATTGCGAGAGTTTTGAATAAAAATTTAGTCCCTTGTATGAGTCGAAATTTATAGACGTTTGCTTCATGAAGACGAATAAATATTTATTACTTGGCCCTTCTTGACAGAACTGAGCCACAAAGAGCTTTTAATGTCGCAGTCGTCGATGAATTATTATCATTTTCAATATAATATATCGGGAAATTTGCTAGCCGCTCAATCACAGTCATATCTCGGTGAAATAACTCGTAGACACGTTATCGACCAACAAGAAAATACTTCGGCAAATTGATACTTTGGAGGTATTATTATACACGACGATTTAGTGTACGAAATATCCTACGAAGAATCCTGAATAGATAATTCGACATGAATTTCGAAAGATACTTTTAAGTACTCCGAGCTCATATAACCAACTCCAAACTTTAAATCCAATTTTCTACTTGCTTGTATTTACAAATTGTCTCGCCAAGAAATGCTCGGAAACTATTTAATCGAACAAAAACTGAAATGTTTTTTACAGTCTCTTCTAATAGAAAACTCCTAGCCGTTAAATGTATTATATTTTCAAGATATATTTATGTTTATTTTAAGGTTGGAGTAAGGATTTTTCTTCTTTCGGATGGGGTTAGGATGTTTTGGATTTGAATGGATGGTTCGTCTTGAGATTATCGAAAAGTCGACATTAAAAAAGACAAAAAATCAATTAAGGATGTATAAATTTCACGTCAGAATATAATTGTTTTGCATCACCTGTTGCCGATAATTTGATTCCGGTCGAGCAAGTCTTTGTTTTTGAAATTCTTCACATAAATATGTATAGGTTTTCTTGAATTTTAGTATTCCATCATAAAAGTCTTATGAATTATTTCTCAAATGCTATTCAATATTTTAATAATATTCATGAAATACAATTATTTTAAAAATATATCACAATTATTTTTATTATTGTATTTTTTATCCTTTTTAGCTTTTCTAATATGAATAAGAATTCAACTCTTATACTGTAGAGACTAAATTTTCTGATTATTGTCTCGGGTTTCCTCGTAAAATATATATTTTAAATTAACCCGGTATATTGTATCTTGGATACACAGAGGTGATGACTAGGCAGAGCAAAGTTTGATAGACGGTAAGAAGAGAAATATGAGAAAGAGGTAAAGTGACGTCGAGAGGAAAGTCGTGTGAGGTGAGAGATACAGCTATATATATACATATATATATATATATATATATATATATATAGAGAGAGAGAGAGAGAGAGAGAGAGAATGGTATGACGGTACGAGTAAAGAATGGAAGGTTGACAGCCATGTGTGGCAATTAGTATTTTGAGATTTCATTTTTGTTTTAATATTCAAATTTATTTGTAAATTTCGATATCTTGTAACATTCGTGAAGAAGCTCAGGTAGCAAAATTGAATTAAATCGGAATTTTATTTATCTCTATTTTATCTTTATCACTTATTTGTTTAATCTTTTCTCTCTGTCTCTCTCACTCTTTCACAGGGTGTGTCCCTCTCTCATCTCTACGATTACGTCATATATATATTTATATATATATAAATATTATCTTCTTTTGCCAAAGAATAATAAAAAATGTTTCTTTTTATCTTAAATGTACACGTAATTTTTTCCGATTTACTGCGTGAATTTGCACGAGTTATCTAATAATAAACGCCGATTATCCCTTTTTTTTATTAAATTTCGGAAATATCTATACTTTTGCATTATGCATACGTTGTTAGTATGAAAAATAACGTAGATAAATACAATTATATAAATATAGATATAAATAAAGTTTATAAAGTCTACGTATATGTATGTCATACACTACGAAAACATAATAAAAAGTGATTCATCTACCTTTAGTGTAAAATATAGAATTCTAGCAGATTATTCAATTTAGAATAATTTGAATACTATAATTGTTAATAACGTTGCCTTAATTTTATTTAAACTTTTATATACTTTATTTTCAAACGAATACTTTAAAAATATTATCTTTCCGTTATAGTAACTTTCATGTCAAAATTAAACGATACAAGTTTATTTATGTACGAATTATTTTTAATTTAATATTGTAACAAATAAATTATTTATAGATGACATAAACATTTTTAAGTGAATATGTCAACTCATTAATTTTTATTAACTTTATTTTTTCATAAATTTACATAAAGTTTTTTTTCACTGCCGATGAAAAAATCAGAAATTAATTTACCAAGTTTTGCGCAAATCTTTTCTTCATCCCAATTCATATTATAACTGCGCGTAGATATAAATAGCTCGTAAGTTTGTAAAATGTACACATTTTTGGATTAAAGCATACATTTATTTAAATCCATGAATTTTTTAAACGCGTGGAGTTTCACTTTGTGTAATGGCAATAGAAATTTAAACTAAAAATATCGTTCTCATACAAATTTATTGCAGTAAAAATATATGTTTAAATTTGCACAAACTCATACTTTTAAAATAATTTATTAGAGATAATTCTTCAATTAATACACCCACCCACCCATACACACGCGCACACGCACACACAATATATATATATATAATATATATATATATCGGATAAATATAATTTATAAATTATACATGTGTCTGTAATCACAATATTTCCATATAAAATGAAATTTTTCAAGTGCAAAAATAAGATGTTCCGAGTGAAATATTAAGGCAACTTGTGGATATAAATATTTCATGAATGATATTAAAAATTTAGTTGCGAAAGGAATAAACTTATGAGACAACTGTTAAATTTGGCAGTTGAAATATAAGAAAGAGAGACAAGCTGTTTATAATATTTTGATATTGAACAAATTTTAACTTGATAAATAATATCAGCATGGATGCAATAATATCCTATAATTCATTTTATTGCATTAAGACTTTTGTTTTTGAAATTTTTATGTAAATAAAAATTCCTATAATTACTTTTTGAGAGAACATTTTGCAACTTTACGATAGAAATAAAAATTATTTGTAAAAATTAAAATAATTAAATAAGCTTATTTTCTGATTGTATTAGAAATTAATATTTTTTTTATATTTAATTATTTCCATATACTATATACATATATATGTAATATATTTCTCCAAGAAGATATAATATTTAAGCTTTTACCATGTATAATTAAAAAAAGGCAATATATAATGGATTTGCATTATCAAAAATATTTTTTTATTTTCTACTAATAAGTAAACACAGGTGCCGTGAAGATAATTTCGAAAAGAAGGGAGGAAAATCCGTGGACGGAGCAAATCCCTTAATTAGTTAAAGAAAATGTAATTGAATGTGTACGGTTGGTCCTAAAATATTTTTTTAATGTCCTTTTCTTTTTTTTTTTTTTTGCAAAATGAAAGTTGCAGATTTAACATCAAATAAATAAGTGGCAAAGGGCTTATACTTAAAGCTGTTTCTGAGTAGGCAACTTGAACTACTTTAACACCAAGTGGCTCAAGATCGAGAAGATATGTTGAGTGTAAAAATTAAATAAATATCTAAATAGATTATAGAGTTTAGTATGCATTTAAGGTGCATAAAGTGCACGTAAGGTGGATGAAATGTTCGACGGAGGAGAATTTTGCTGTTATTTAAGCACATTTATACGTTCAAAATTAATTAATTTCCCCTGTATAAATTTGTTATCGTCTCTGCATAATATTCATTTTATTAATCAATACTTTGGCAATTAATTCAATTTGGCATTAAAAAATAATTACAGATTATTAAGTATTTTTCTTCTTCTTTTTTTTTCTTTTTTTTTTTTCGTTAAATTATAAATACAGAATAAATATGCGCTGGAAAAAGCATCAGACCTTTTTCGCGAAATTAAAAATTTTCACAAATTTTCACTAAAATTGCATTAAGTTTACGCGCGCACGCACTACTACATACGATGCACTTGATAAGGGATTCAACATTACTATAAGCAATTGCATAATTAAGTTGTAGAAAGCCTTAATTAAAGGTAGTATTTTCAGAAATCAACGATGTATGATGACAACTTTTTGTCTGTAATTAGTTTTAGCATTCAATAGTGAAATCGATAATAATTAAGACAATATTGATTTCTTTTCATTTTCGATAGCATATATATATATTACAGATTTATCGAGACTATTAATTTTCTTTTTGAAATCATTTGTAAATGTTATTTATTAAATATACGCTTAGATTATGTAGTAATTTTTTATTATACTTCTTCTTTCGTAAGGCCATTGCAGTGGAAAAGAATTATATTTATTACATTTTATACGATTTTCAGGCCGTAAGAGCTTCATTATATACAATAATAAATTCCGAAATTTTCATCGCATGGTAGATTTGATAAATTATTAAACAATCATATTTATTCTACGTTATTCTATATAATATTCATCAAATAAAAAATTATGTAACTGCAGCTACAAATAGCGATTCTGCGTGACATGTGCAAATGTACATGTAGATTTTATAAATGTAAAGAACGATTAATAGAAGAGTTTTCAAGCTTATTGTTTTTATTAATATTCTGACCTTTTCTTTTTCCCCTTTAAAAAAATGTCCAGTTCTATTTGTTTGTGTATGAAATAAAAAATTAATCTTCAAATTTTTATATTACTTTGACACGAAAGTAATTTATATCCTAAACGTGAGTGTTGATATGAAAAGTTCAATAAAAAAGAAAAACATTTTTCAAATAATTGTGCACAAGATCGATTATAATGTATTACTGGAATATAATTTTCAAGTAATATCAGGATATGAAAACAGGATTTCATATATTTTTCAGAATACATAATAAATTCAAACAATGAAAAAAATTAGTCTTTTTAAAAACATTTAAATGTAAAAGTCAATTTATATCTGGAATATACCAATACAAAATGATAGATTTTCCCTTACAAATTAGTTATTAAAAAACAAAAGTATCGATGAATTCACAAATAACAAATTATAATAGGCATACATCATTATAGTTTTGCGCTAAAAAAAAGAACAACAATAAATTTTATTTATAATTTTCTCTAGGTTTACTTGATGTACTGATGGGACAATATTTTCACATTTATAGGCAATTATTTAGATTATAGATCCTAAACCTAAAACTTCTATTGATTCAATCAACTATTTAATCAAGAAATTTATCAAAATAATGTCTCACTTATTTAATTATTATCTGCATAGTGCAAAAACAATGAAGTTTTTCAATCGTTTAAATATCCTTTCACTTGTTTAACTTCTCCACTATTTTCTCTATTATTTTCAATGTTTTTGGCCTGATTATGTTCAACTGCTAAATGCTATTAATAGAAATTTCTTTTAACATTTTGGCTACATACGGTAACAAATTTGTTTACAAAATAGAAGAATTTTGGGGAAATGCGTTACGAATCGGGTGAGGATTATTAAGTATTAAATAATATTTCTCTTAAAATCAATGAAAGTAGACTAAATTAGCTAGTTTAATACGTTGAAATTTAACTCCTTTAAATTGTTTATCGCAAATTTTTTAATCGAATTATCAATTGTTGTTAAATTTTATTGATGGAATTATTGAAAAATAAAGTCACATTATATGATAGGAATTTACAATATTCATTAGTCCTTTCAATATAAATTAAAATATAATAAAGTCAAGGCAATCAATAATAAATTTGATAATAATAAATTTAATTCTAATCTAAATTATGTACAGAGTTTTATTTTTAACTATGCATAGTCTGCTATTTGTGGATAAATACTACCAATTTCTAAATATATAATAAATGTTTAACATTTATAATAACACAATGCGTTTGCGATAAGAAAATCGTTGTCATTTCAAATAAAAATTTTCACAAATAATCGACACAAAATGACAATTTTATTTTATTCCTTCAACATGCCAATTTACTTTATTTGAAGTTCAATAATTATGTAAGATGTTTATGAAAGTAAATTCAACTTTCTCTTTAAATTTAAAGTTTATACAATACTGAATAAATGCAATGAAAATTACAATTATTATTCAAATTTACAGCTATGATTGGATAAACGCATAGAATATTCTAATTTTTGCATTTTTATAAACATCGCGTTTGGACAGTTATTGTTTATTTAAAATTTTTAAATTTCATTTTCAAAGTATGACTATTTGTATATGTACTTTATGTCCTGATCTCTACGTGATTCTAATTTTTCATATTTTTTTGGTTTTTATTTATAAAAGGACTCTTAGCTTCTTCAATGAATTTGTATGGATTTTTGTATAATTCTTCGCTCGATTGAACATTGACATAAAGTGCATTGATATACTTCCTATTAATAATATCTATATATAAATGCTACATGGATGTGAAATTAAAAATTTATTACATTTTCCAATTAGTGGAATTTATATCTGACTGAATAAACTCATTCAATTTTTTATGTGAATTTAATTAAAAAATTTAAATTTATCCAATCAATAGCTAATATGTTATAGTTCATTTTTAAATCCAACCAATGTTCTCATAGTTTTTAAAACATTATATTTTAATTTCCCTAAATAATATAAGAACACGCACAATGTTGCTCGTTCGCTATATTTATTGTTTAAATTCTCGTAACCGAATACCAATGCAATTAAGTGTCATTTATCTGGAAATTGAAGACGAAAAAAAAATTAAGATTATTAAGGCCCTACTTCACTAATATATTTATATATACATATATATATATATATATATTGAAAAATATAGATCGTCAAAGAAGATATTTAGTTTATTCAATTTGAATGTATAACAAAATACAAGATTCAGTCGATTAATAAAAGAACTGCTATGTACGACATTGTTATAAACAAATATGTGAAATGTAATTCAAATCGCCATGTTAATATAAAAACGTTTGACTATAGTTTTTCATTACGGTTTATAAATAAATTCAATATCTATGATATTTTAAAGTATGCCGTTACCGTCTATAGATTTTATTTAAAGAGTTTTCCTTAAAAAAATTTTTTATTCTACACTCTTCCACTCGATATACAAATATTACAAAAAATGGTACGAACGCTCGTTTTATGTTGATTTTTTTTTTTTTATGTTACCGGCGCTTAACGTTTAACTAAAACGCACAACTCTTGAAATTTGACAAGTATCATAAAGTTGGAGCTTTACATTTGAAATATGCAAAAGGAAATAATAATATTTTTATGCTGTTACACATTGAATTTTATGTTATTACGTTGTGACATATTTTGGATGATTTTGAAGAGTATTGAGGGAATAAAATGGATGAATTCAGCATGAAAATTAGCTTGAATATGTTTAACTAGTGAACTGTGATTATTGAATAATCGAATATTTTCTAGATGTCATATAATCTCTATTTCCACTTGGCTTTTAAAAAGAAAAAAGGGGAAATTTCTCGGTCTATTTAGTTCGATTGTTTATTCATTATAAATTTATCGATTCAATTTTTTGATGCGTAATTTTTATTGCTCGTTTGTTTGTTTGTATGCAAGCCTGTAATATAAATTTTTGTTGCTGTATTAATTTTTATTAGTAATATTAATTTTATTTTTAATATTCAATTTATAAAGCAAAATTATTATACGAAATAAAGTATTGTGCAATTGAAAATTATACAACCAGCCTTATAAGCAATATAACTCGACAATAATTAGAATAGCTTTGTCTGATAAATTCATTATAATTATTGTTTATTAATAAAAAAAAAAAAAAAAAGAGTTTTATTCTATTTAAAGCACATGACAAGTTTTAATTAATATTTATAAACAAACATTTACAGTTAATTGCCGTAAATGTCTTGTTCGCGTTTATTACATGTTGCCCAATATCGTTTTATCAAATTGAAAATAACAATATGGAAATATAGTATGAATATAAATTAAAAAAGATACAGACACACAGTCACACACACACACACACACGCATATATATACATGCGTATATGTATATGTATATAAATATACTTATTAACAATACACAAGCCTCGTATACTTTTAATTATTATTAAAGCGTATTTTAAAGATATTGTAGATAAATCTTGAAAAGATCTGAAGCGTTATATTTGAATGAAATTCTTTTCATATAATGCCAATAGAAGTGAAATGCTAAATAATAAAAATAAACAGATTAAAAGTAGTATGAAATGTTTATATTAAAGAGCCGGAATGTACGTTTCAATTCTTGTATTGTAATTTGTTATTAAAATAGTAATAATAATTTTACTAATTAAAAGCACTAACCAGAACATTCTTCTTACTCTTGTGTCTTTTATCTCTTGAGGAATATGAGTTTCTAGTTTGCTTAACTAATAATTAAAATTTCCAAGTAATCTATATCAAAGGTAATTTAAAGTAAATATTAAAAAAACTAATATAGAACAAACATTTCGAGCGTTTAATCTGCTTAATCTTTTTTATAATTCGAAATTTTATAGCTTATATTTATTATTTAGGAATTGAGGTTTAATCAGTTTGAGTATTAGATTGGTTTTGAAAAACGAATTAAGGCAGCCACGATCTCGTTAATTAAACTCCAAATTTAATTCAGTAACATTTATATGCACTCGTTATATATATGTATGTATATATATACGTATGTATGTGTAGGTATACGTATATGTAGGTAGCTAAAATCGCGTTATGCATTCATAAAATATTCAATCGAATGAGCGAACGCCGCGGCAGAGAGCTAAGTAAGAGGCATTTAGAAAAATGGCGGCTTCCATGGGAAAGGGGTTGTGGGGTTGGAGGGTGGGGGTTAGGGGTGGGGTTGGGGGGTAGATGCTAAGCACATAGGATGCTAAGCACACGGGTCTGCATTCTCCTCGGATTGACTAATAGTGGTGCGTGAGGACCTGCGTCCGAAGAGACATTAATCTTGTTATAAAGCGCATGTAGCCGTCCCCGTCCTGCCGTTTCGCCGTCCTTTTTCTAAAGCCAAATCCTTTATTTACTTATACGTGTAGTCGGCGGCGGCAAGAGTGATATAAATATTGCATGACGCCGGGGATATTGGCTCGCTCTAATTGAAAGATTGCGCAGGATTTGCGATGGAACAGTATCGACGGCTTCGCGAGTTTTATTTTAAAAATTATTTATGGATAAAGATTTTGTTTAAGCATTGTTATGCCGTGGCGTCGGTATTTTATTATTCTGTGACGTGGTGCGCGTGTCGTGTTGTGTATAAATGTCGGCGACACCAAAAGGTCGAACATCAGAGAGACTCTGCAACAATATTGAGGCTTACAATTTACCCGAATACTCAATCAACGGAAAGACTAGCAATAATACACCAAGTGTCCCAAGTCACCTAAAGAATAATGTAAGATCGCGTAGGATAATTCCCTAGTAATTTGCCTATTGTTAACATATATAGGTACCTGCGTATTATCATAAGATATGGCTCGTAGGAGCGGAGGTGCGCGCTTTTTCCAACGCCTTTCCACTACAATGTATTTGGCAAAGTGTGTGCGTGTGCACTTGATTACGTATCTCGGCGACTAGTGCACCGAACAAATTGTGTATCGCGTAGTCGGTGCACGTTGAGGCACTCCGACCTGCTTCCTTCGTATTCTTACTTTTGACTTTGGCCACATTTTGCCAATACTTTCCCTAATTCTATAATCAATTGCCATGATCCATCCTTAGATATTGTCGTGCGTGGAAATATAGAGTGAACGTGGCTGGGTTAGCTTCGGTAATCTACACTGGGAGAGTAAGTTAGATTAGTTTGTAAAGTGAGCTGAAAGCTATGATATGACGTTTCAAAGAACCAGAGTGACCAATAGACTCTCAAGTTGTCCATTAAATCGAACTTGGGTACTTGAGTCTTGGATACGACGAGCTACGATTGATCATGGATAATTGTAATGAATAAGAAAAGTTTATATAAATTTATAAAGTGGCAATAAACCGCAAACACGGAGTAGTCCATGTAATGCTTGACAATTGACAAAAACTGACATTCAATCAATTTTTACATAATTATATCGTTACATTAGTGTGCGCGTACAAGTGCGTGGACTCTAATTGAGTGGGATTTGAGAAATTGCAAAAGACTTTTTTCGACAATTTGAATGCATTTTTAACTTGCCATATTTGTTAATACAAATCCATTATTCATTTACAATTTGACTCATATAATTTACTATTTATCCTTGATACGATCTTTAGCATTAATGTTATTTATCCGACTTTGACGATATAACTTTATATTAAGTTTTTCCGAGATCCTTTAACGGCCGAATATAATTCATAAATAAAATATTTCCAACAAAAATATAAAGTGGAGCAAAACTTTTAATTGGAGTTTACAAATAAATGCATTTTCTGAAAATTATTTGTTATTTCCAAACTATTGCTACGAAAATCTTAACAACAGTTCCTTTAATTAATAGCTTTGCTGTATTCTTGCGTATTTTAATCTTATTTATTAAGAGAATATTGAAAATACATTTACAAACTAATCACAAAGGGGATATTATTTCTTTGTAATTTAGTCATACAATTGTATATATAACTTCACAAATTATATGTAACGTGTATAAAGATGGAAATTATTTTATAAACTTGCTTACATTCGTTACAAAGAAAATCTGTTTAGTGTAAATAATTTTGTTTATTGGAAAATAAGGGAATAAAAGCTTTGATTTTATAGCCACTAATTTTTAACTTTTAACATTATTTGAAAAGAAATTTGGACTCAGTTGATTACCATTGAATTTGTTATCGAAAGAATGATTTAAGGTTTTTATCTGTAGACAAGTACGCTCTTGAATGCTACGATAACTTCTCTCTCACTCTCTCTCTCTCTCTCCATATATCTTTTTCTTAATCTTTCATTCTTTTTTTCGCGCGATAGAAGATCACGATTGAATAAATCAAAGTTTGGAAGGCAAAAATTAAATAATCGTTAAATTTTTCGAAATTTTCGTTGGAAAATTATTTGGTTTGGATTGAGAAGAGAAAAGAGAGAGAGAAATTTACAGAATAGTTGCTTCGAAGAAACAATTAAACAATCCAATCTATTCTCTGTTTGGGTTTTGCACGCCTCTAGACAACTCACTTAATAATGATACGCAATAAAAGCAATTAAGCCAAGCCGTTTGAAGGGCGAGGAAGTGTACATTTAATAAATAACTAAGAAGCCGAGTTTTGGCCATCAATTTAATTTCTCAATAAGTGTATAAGCGCATATTGTAATTAAACTCGTTTTATCAGCAATTTTGTCTTGCTATGCCTCCCCCCCCCCTCTTTATCTTCGAACATTTCCTTTTCTCCTATTTCTTGTTTGCTTTGTTTTTTTAATAAAATATATGACGCGCGGAGCAAAATGGTGAATAAATGAGAAAATAAGAGGAGTGAAAAAAAACTGTCTAAAAGTAAAATCATTCTTAACTCGGGGAGTTTAGACTCGAATACAATGTGAGAGAGAATTAGGATTCCTTCGCATTCATTTGTTATTCATTTATTCCTTTACTTCTGTAGATTTACTTGATAATATTTTATTCATTTTGTATACGTTAAAAGTTGGCACGAAAATGTTTCATCCTTATGATATTTTGCCACATTTTGTTGCATAAATTTTCGTAATATGTTGGAATATTGTAAATAATAGCTTTGAAAATTTTGTTGACATTTTTTGAATAGAGACCATTCAAATGATATTCTTTCGAAATGATCAAACATTTGTTAAATTAATCAACCAATAATCACGTGCAACGGATGCTCATGAATTTGAAATAATTTTTTTCGTAAAAACAAATAGAGGTGCTTGGGTTAGGTCGATAATAATAACGAATAAAACTTAAGCAAAAATTTAAGTAATCATAATTCAAAGAAATCGCAAAGGTATATAAATTTGTTTCAAAATTTTGTTTTACGTCTAAAAATGAGGGTACACATTTAATCATCAATTTAATAATTGCTTCGGAATACTTGATTATTACACAAAATTTTCATATATTTAATTGAAAAATTCTCACCATTATATCGAGTGAAATGGAATTTTCCAGTTAATTATATAATTTTGACTTTCAGTCATAATTAATAGAAATAATGAAGATGAGCGAATAATGAAAATAGGATATTGCTCCGATGCCATTTTATTAGTCGTATTTTAAATTAAATTGAAGAATGGAACGCAAGAATATAATATTGGAGTATTGCAAACCAATTGTAGTTAATAATTTCAATTGTCTCTGTCATTGAAATGAAGGGACAAACTAGAGTCAAAAATGTGTATGATATGACGGGAAAATAAAACTGTCTCCGAAATTTTAAGATTACATCGAGGCAGATACTTATTTAACATTTTAGATATCGAAAAAGTTAATTTTTTTTTAACTTTTAACTTGAGGATCGCTGAAATATCGATTGATGTAAATATCTTATTAGAAACGTGAATACGAAGATGAAAATGGAAATGGCAGGAGGGGTTGATTGAGAAAACTACGTTATTGCGAAGAGTGAAATGCAAATGATTATTAATTTCAAAATGATCTATAAATATGAACTTCTACAAGGCGTGAATCCATAATAAAGACATTTGAGATTAAATTCCTTCGCAGTATGCTTAAATAAGATTTAGAAATATTAAACGTTTTACGAAATAAACAAATGCATTAACTTGCCTAAGATGACCAAAGTAATTAGAGCGCTTTTAATGAACGAGTGACTCATAAAGTTTGAATAAGTGATCAAAGTCTCAAATACTTACAGACTTGGTAGCAGAATTAGGGAGCAAAGCAAATTTTAAATATACCAAAGAGTAGATTAAAAGATAATAGCAGATCAGGCTTCAGTGCAGTAGGAAATGGCCAAGTACGTTGATTAGAATGTTTGCGTAATAAATACTCCGGCGTTTAGGTATTTTGAAGGCCAAAAATTTTTCTCGAACATCAAACAATCGCATTGAAGGAATTTTAGCTTTTTGCCAAACGTTGAAAACGTATTTCGCGTATTGCCGTCTCGCCTTATGAAAATTCATACCCATTTGCGCTTCAAACTCCCTTTCTTATTTCAATTCTGACATTTCCGTTTATTACCATTACAATACCATCGTACGATAACTTGAATCAATTATAAAAATGCTTATTACCTTCCCACTCCAACAACTAAACCACATTCAAATTAAGCTCTCCAATACGTAATGCGGCAATAAAAAGTAAGCGCAAGTAGCCACACAAGTTTAATATTCACTTTAAAGTTCCGAGGTTCCCTTAATCATTCGCTACTTGCTCCCCTTAATAATACAATACCCTCTTGACAAACGATTCCCATTATTTCTCCCACCCCATACTTTCAATTACGTTCATTCCGCCACGGCGCCTTACCTCCCACCCCACCCAATATCGCGCGAATTTAACTGACTGAGCGATCGCCTCGATTCCCAATCGCGAAATTACGAGGAGGAAAGGGAGGCTCGAAAGAGCATCGCTAGGACGAACCTAGAAGCGCCGAACCTCTCGCAACCTCAGTCAGTAGGCCCGTGAAATCCGAAATCGTTAGAGGCTGCGAGGACTTGGGCTCCCTCGCGGAAGAGCGAGGAAAGGTGATAAGGTAGGTGAAATCGTTCGCCACGCCTTCGGTGCGCAAACTACTTGCGTCTACATCCGCTTACCGTACCTACTACGGGCCAAAAGGTCTCGCCGGGTAAGGTTTGCCGAGGCGCTCGAACATTTAATCGGCGCTCAAGCCGGCGACGAGACGCCCAGCTCCAGCCGTCCTTGCCCCCAAGAGCAGGCCTTATCACTACCTCGCCTCCGCCGGGCCCTCCTGTCTCCTCCGGAGCCTTATCACGACCTCGTGGTGCCGCCACACTCTTGCTCAGTCCACACGCTACGATAATTCACAGATGTACAATAATGCGCGGACTCTGGGGCTGTTTGCACGTAAGGAAGCCCCCCACACATTGACGGGGCATGGAGAGGAGCCACCACAACCACGTTCTTCTGCGACGACAGTCGACGAAGAACTGACCTGCGCGCACCCCGGCGCCAACAAATCCACCCCCTCTCCCGCTCTACAGTCCCGTCCCGTCCCTTACGCCCCTTCCCCGACACCTCAGCCACCCACGATCCCTCCTCGACCCACCAACCGCTCTCTCTCACTCACTCGCCACCACCACCACCACCACCACCAAACAACCCCCGTCCCGCTATCCCGGCTCTCTGCCCGACTGTGTGTCAACCCTCCGCTCTTCCATTCTCATTCGTTTTCTCTCGCATCGACGAATGTCAAAATAACAGCCGCTACGGCTTCCTACCTACTCTCTCCTTTATCCATCTCCCATTCTGCCATTCGCTCTTCCTTCACGTGCACCAACGGATTACTAATATTATAAGGCTAGATTTATCATTTGCCTTATCCACCCACTCCTTCCTCATTTATTACTTGACTCTACCCATTTCCTAAGCAATTGCTTGCTCTCTTACACTTTGTTTTTGTTGTGCTTTTGTTGCTTGTATTATCGAGTACTTTATGGGCTCGGGAGTATGCATTACCTTAAACTGACTTGTGCAGAATATTTGATTTTCAGAGGAATTCGAGGATCTCAAAAATTCAGCTCAACATCCTTCTCAATGGGTTACTCAAACATGTGCTACTAATTACTTAACGAATACAGCGAATTGCATTCACATCTGTGAATAAACATTCCAACTACACTATATAAATACCTCACGAATAATCCCACTAATAATTTACAAATATATGTATATTTTAAATACCTAAAGCCCGAAATGAAAATTTGGAGATACACGGTACAATGATTTTATTTGAAAGAATAAGTCATATCTGTTTATTCGCGTGAAAATTAATTAACAACGTTCGTCGTTACAATACAGCTGTTCTTCTTATAATGTGCAATAAAAAAATATTGAGTAATTCGTATTGGTGTATTGCACACATATGCATGAGAAGCTTAACACCAGTGTATTCGGAATACGAATTTTTTTTTTTTTTTAATGAATATTAATACAAATTTGCAAGTTGTTATTGTCATCAAATACGTAGAATTCTATTCGTTAATTTGAAGCCCAAAATATAAATCAATCGTATCATTAGCCTTTGGAAATTTATTTCACAATTAATTTATACAAAATTTTGTCATTTCGAACCTCTTCTTCTTCTTCTTCCCCATTTAAATTGTTGATTTAAAGAATTGGATTTATTTGAAAAATTCCTCATTATCGTACATTATTTTAGATTTGTTTTATATAATATTAGTATTCATAAAGTCCACGACAATACAAACATTTCTTATTGGAACTAAATAAATTTGCTCAATTAAATTTGGAACTACCGTCAAAGGTAAATATTTTTATATTCTTCACGTTGATAATATCCTCACATCAATATTTCACGGACATTCGTGTGAGAGAGTATATTTCTTCGGTATATTTTGGTTAAGCTTTTATTACATAAGCACAAGTGAAATCGAGAAATAAAAACAAGATTTATGGCATACTCTCTTAATTATGATAAAGTTATTATTCGGTAAATTATTGTATGCCGGATTTATAAGCAATGCAATACCGAGTAAATAAAAATACAACCCGATCGAGTGTTTATAAATAAAATTCAGCATAAAATCGATGATTTTATCAATTCGACGGGATTAAAAATTTATTTTTAGCCTACACTACATTTTAATAATATTTATAGAAACTTTAAAAATAGAATCTAGCATACCTTCCACTATTCATATCATTTGCATTATTAAATGAAAAAAAGAATGTTGATTTGTACAATTAATTTATACATATTTCTTATTTACGTATTATCCACTTATATATACACACACACATATATATATATATGCATAATTTTTACATTTTACAACAATATGCCTCCATTGATTATCAATAAATTCGATAGGATAGTCATTTAAAAGTCATATAAATTAAAGGAATATTGGAAGATTAGAAGATTCTTACGTACTTCCTTCTCTCTCTTCTTACTATAATACAAAGATCATATCACATTATTAATTACATAAGAATCATAAATCAAAGGAATTTAGAAGATTAATTTCTATATCATTTCCTTTCCTTCCTTCTTTTTATTACCCAATGATAAGATAATTCATCTTATACTTTAAAGTCATGCAAATCTGTGTCTCGCCAGACAAATTCATTAGACCTCATCATAATTTAGCAGCGTTATCCTTATTGTTATTATGCATTCTTTATTCCCGACTCGTTCCATGTTTTTAGAGCAGAATCGAGTCTGATTTTGACTTATTGTTGATCAATATTGATAACTTCGACAATAATGTCAAGCCATCTACTCTCGCCTGCCGATCGATTTTCTTTTGTCATTTCGCATTTCTTATGGAAACCCCTAACGCAGCAACTGACAATGGCGTCTAATACCACCATAGAAACAGCTCTCGCATATTTCGCTTCGTTACGCAAGACGTTATTAGAGTTCGATTACGCCCTCTCTTTTTGCAAGCTCATCAAACTTTTAGAAAGCACACCCGCGCACACAAACCAATATACATACATATATATATATATATATATATATATATATACATATATACATATATATATATACTTTCTAAAAGTTTGATCTACATATATACACATATATATATGTATATACATTTAAATTGCTGTATATTGAAAAGTGTATAAGCAGAACTATATATATGCGCTGTAATGAATATATTTTGGTTATAAATTAAGAATAAATAGAATTTGTTTGTTTTTTCCAAAATTTATACAAAATTAGTTTTGTTGTTTATGGAAAGATTGAGTATCACATTAACAAAGCGTAATAAAATATTTAGAATAATATTTGATTTTATCTGAGTGCATAAACATTTATTATATTACATATTGTATATAAATTATCGAGCTATACGTACATTGATAAGGAAAGAATTTACGATATTTTTATCATAATTGTAGGCGTTAAAGAACTTTTTAAATTTACAAATAACTTTTGTACATATCACCTATTCCATAGTTACATGGTAATTGCTATTATCTGCGGAGATTAATTTATAAATTAACAAGCATTTAAAGCAACATAAATGCCATGTGACATTTTAAAAAATAATACGCGGTAATGCGTTTACGATTTGCTCACCTTTAAAGAGCACAAAAATGAATTTAACTCTTGAATTATTATTCTTTATTAAGTAATCAGGCTAACTAATAAATTACAAGGCAGTAAAATTTTTGGAAGCATAATGTCGCGTGAGCTGAATTGTTATTGTAAATTAGGTGTTATCGCAAAATTATTAGTCAAGTACTATAGACAGTAGATTTTTATTTACTTCATTATATAATAAATAATTTCTTTGGTTTTGACTCGCCTGAGTAAGAATTTATTTTTTTTGGACGTAATTCATAATCAGATATACATTTGCATGTAAACTGACAGGCTACTGAAAATATATTTTACAACAATCAATCTTTTATCAGTTGCACTATTTATTTATCATTTTAATATTTTAGATGAACTGTTTGTATCGAGTGAAATGTTGTAGATGAAATCTGAAGAACAATTAGTACTTTGTAAGAATAAAAATTATTATTAACTCGTGTAGCTATTAATTATTATGACTGAAGTATTGTGTCATTTCTTTCAATCATTATACAACTAAATAAGAAAGATAGAATTTAATCGCATAAGATTGAATTATTTGTCGAGCCTTACATTTGAAATTAAAAGCACAACAAAATTTCCCAATATTTTGAATGTTTGTAGCAGCAGATTACGATAGTAGCATTTCTCTATGAAAAATTATCAAATGTCATTTGTTTCTGAATATTTTTTTAACAAATAAAATTTCTAGTGGCTTATTTATCCGTCAATCTATTGGAAATATATGGGAAGATATATTAGCGCAATAAATTCTTTGGAAACTAATTTTCACAACGTACTACTACAACGAAAATTTTACGATAATTGAATTTTTGAAGTCGAATGTGCAGACGCATTAACGATAATTATATTTTCGAGACGTCCAATTATTGTAAATAACGTCTTTCCAAGACAATATAACATATCTGGAAAAATTGAATTTCATACATCAATAGGCTATTTACTATTTATCTCATTGCACAAGCTTAATGCTTAAACAACCCAATAATATCATTGGCAAAAGTATTGAAACACCTCGAGCAACTCTTGTCTTTAATAATTGTTGGTGCAGACGAATTTAAGGTCTCTCGATTATCTACGGAGCATTTCAAAAGCACGAAAACTTGGCCAATAAGCGAAGGCCCAATTTAACTCGAAACAAATTGCTCTTATCGACAATTGCAGTCCACTGAATTTTGTGGGATTTTCCGGGATTCACGTTGCGTGCTCCCGTTGATCATCCCATTCCGCTTGTAGACAATTTTCTACAAATCCACGATTCCTCGAACTCTCACGGATTTACATTGGGCAATCATTCTAGTACACAAATCACCAAACAACGCCCAACTACAACTTTTCATAAATTATTCCAACATTTGATTGATTTTAATGCAGTGCCTACTATTAATACGTAGCCGTATAATAAATATTGAAGGCACACCGGCAACGCTCTGCATAATAAACTCTGCACTTAGTATTTTCAATAATATATATGACAGATCAATTAAATATTTGATTATCAGGGAAATTAAATTACATTTAAATACGGGCATCGGGGTGATTATTTAATAACTGGCCTCATACGTTCAATAATTTTAACAGCTAACGATGCGTATTTTCTTTCGTCAAATTCCATTAGTTTTTTAATGAATTGCGCCAAAAAAAAAAACTCGTCAATAAGTGAATGATAATCGATCGATTCGTGAATAATTACGTAAGCTTTTTACTAATTCCTTAAATCATTTCTGGGGGGAGAAATTTAAAATTTTTAACATCAAATGCGTTCTCGATATTTTAATCGAGCATCCGGGGGAAAGCTTACATTACTAATGTTGAAAAAGCAGAAATAAATTTTCAATATGTTCTAAGAGCGCCAATGTAGCCTTGCGAATTAATTTCATCAAAATAAGGTTGCATTTGGGTCACTTGACGTTTTATATTTTAAAAAATTATCTTTCTAAACTCAATAGATTGCAGGTGAGCGAGTAGTAATGGAATAGAAAACAACGAGCTGAGAAAATCTCTAAACATAATACAGGATTGCGTCTAGAAGTTATACATTAAATCTAATTGTTTTGAATTCGCGTGCTCACAAGGATCTAATATCAGCAAAAAACATTAGGCGTGCAATGATAAATGCAACGAACAAGTAAGCAGTCGATTTGTCCAATGATTTAATTAATTTGCATTAATTGTAAGTGCTGTATTTATAGTAGCAAAAATGAGCCTGAAATTGCTGATTCATTAATAATTAATAGAGCTTACGATAATATTGTAATTATCACGCGTTCGTGAAAACGGCATTATTTTCTGCCGACATAATGCCTCCCCCGTCCTTGCTACATACACGCTTATACGCATTTGCATATACATATGTGTGTGTGTGTGCGTGTGTGTGGGTGCGTAGTACATCATTTGATGATGCTATTTATCAAATCGATTTGGTGGACTACAAAGGATATGGTTAATTATAGGGTGGAGAATGCAGTGGAGAATTAGAAGAGCAAGTCTATCAAGGAAGGAATAAATTATGGCATTAGCATTTGGTAGGAAAATAGTAACAGAAATGGTGATTAACCCCGTGGTCTAAAATATACCAACTAAATATTCTCCAAGTAGAAAAAGTGGAATTTGTACAGCCAGTGATATTCTAATATTTGAATAATAGTTTATGCGGAGCCATGAATAGCATAAAGCCGATGAATATCATTATAGAAACCAATTGCCAATTGTATTTTAAAGAGCGACGATTTTCGCAGGCAGAGCAGTCACTCAGGAATATGGATTTTCCAAATTATTCTTTAAAGCGGCGAAAGGGAAGAGTAGATAGAGGCCGAGTCGCTAGAAATTCATCGAGCGGCCTCTTACTCCAACTGGAGTGAAAGCAAGTCAATGGTGAAAATATTTCGGCTCGCTTTTTACAATCGGCTAGTGCGATGATCTTGAGGACTGGTTTTCTCGTTAGTTTTCTCGCAAGTGGCTTTGTAGAGTGTCCTTTAACGTAATTATTCTCTCGTTCTTCGTAAAGTTTATCGCATTGGAAAGGGGACAAAGCGAGTTTTTTGTTTGTTAGTTGGGCATTTGTCGTGGGGCGCGATGGGGCGGTAGGCTGGAAGTGGTTGGGGGGGTCGGGGGTGTGGGGAGGGGAAGGCGAGCGCGTGCATCATCAAAAGGACTGGCTTTTATCAATCTTTCGCGAGGGAATTTTGCCGAGATTTTTTTATTACAGCAGCATTATAACAGCTGAGGCGAATCCAGTGGATTAGAGCGGATGCGTTGGCAATCCATGGAGGCGCGTATGTGCCTGGTTGAGCAATTGGCCAATGGTGGACCGCGAATTGGCGAACGGGAAGCGGATGGGTGTGGGCCGAGGGGTTGCTGGTTGGGTGCTGGTCGGCAGGAAACATGGACAGCCGAGTGGAATGCTCACATCGGGCAGCCAAGTGCCGAGGGGATAAAAGAGGGGAGGGGCCGGGGTGGGTTGGGATACGCACAGAAGGCGACGAGGATGATTGTGTTGTTGGGTGCAGGTCGGGGAGCGCCTGGGCGACGTGACACGTCGTGCAGAGGAGGAGGATAGTCGAGTAGTTGAGGATGTAGAGCCGCGCCAAGTCCAAGTTCTCCTTTTGGAATTGAAAAGCGTGATGGGCTATGGCAGCGAATAAGTTATCAGATTGACAATGTCAGGTCGATCAGGCATGATTCGTTTAATATGTAATTGACGCTGGGAAGTTGGTTAGTTACGACGAGATTCCTTTCGCGTAAGCTTACTTGTTGTTGCTGTTCGTGGCAGTGTATTGTCGGATTGAAAGTGTTGTCACTTTATTGGAATTCTTGATTATTCGTTTATGATTTGGCGGTTTTACTCTATCGATAAGATCTGATGGCGGTGGAAGGAAGTGCTGGTAGTTGAGGAAAAGTTAAATGATGTAAGTGTACTAGTAAATGTAACCGGATACCGAGCGACGCTATATTTTGCTTATTGTAAATTTAAATCAGTGGGTGGGGGGGGGGGAGAAGAAAAACCGAATATCAGTGGCAATGCATAATTGATGCTAATTATTTAAGGGTATTATTATTTAAGAATATAGCAATCTTGGGGATTCGATCGAGAATTCCGTATGATAATATTTATTTTGAAAATACGTTGCTTTCGATGAAAAGAGATTTATCGTTTGTTTAAATTCACGCAGATTTTATGAATAATCAGAATGGCATTGTGCAATCATATATCATCGTAAGTTTACATTATCCAAGTCAATTAGTACACTTTCGTAATAATGGAGCGCAGAAGTCCATTTGATATATAGATTAAATACAATCATCGATAACTAATTTAAAAATAACCTTTGTCTTTTCTTCGTAAAAATACGCATAATAACTAGTAGGAATTTAGGTTTCTTAGTTGATAAAATATTACATTCTCATTAATCTTCATTTGGATCTATAACACACGATCCATAACTGATGCATCCTGATAATTTATATAGACTATTATAGGCTACGTCTAGAAAAACTAATTTTAAAAAGTTCAATTTATCAAAAAGTTTTATTACTCATATTAATCTAGGAATAATTTAAATTAGCTCGTAATATTGATCATTAACAAATAGTTTATCTTATCGATTTTCGTCTCAGTAACGAACTGTAATTTGAAAAGTTTCAGCGAATACATTAGAACTCCGTTTCATACACACAAATTTATATTTTACCGATTCAAATATATAATAATTGCATTGTACGTGCGTAATTTGAGAATTTCGTTTGAGATTTGAAGCCACAATATATGAGAGCGTTAAGTTAGTTATAACAGATCTAATCTACTTGTAAATTAAAATGTACGCACATTAAGTTTTCTCACTTATTTATTTTTCCATGAGTTGTGTTAATTATTCATGTTCCGATAGACTCTATAAGCTTATAAAGGCACTTTTTACACGAATAGTAATCTAAATTGCAATTAAAACTATTTTGTCAGAAAGGCGCGTCGTTTATTCTTGCACTAATTTACCTTTGTAGCTTAAAAGTGATTTCTCCATTGTTCCGTATAATGAAAATAATCCGTGAATAATGTTAAGAATAAATATGCTTACAAGTTAATAAGAGAAAATAATTAATAATAAATGCCATTCGTAAGATGTATTTTATTTTGCCTTACTATTGTCGTTACAATTCAAATGAAATTATTTTCAGTAGACATAGTAAGTTAAATATTCATGCTCAATGCATTAAAGATTATAGTTTAATTACGTTGTAAATTATATTGCGCACTTGATGTAATTTCATGCAATTATTTCAATTCGCGAATAAATGACTCCTATATGATTTATTTCGAATAGAATTATTGAACAACACTTCTTAATAACATAAAATTAATTCATCCACGGCAATTATGCCATAGAAAGTATTATCATAAGCTATGTAAATCACAATAATATTTATATACAACTGAATTATTTTTAATTTCGGTGGCTACAAATGTGCGGTTCCTACATCGCGATGCTAAATTATGTAGTAATGACTGTTTAATGCTAATATGAATAATAGTAGTACTGTCCTTTATTTTTCAAGAAACTCTAAATTTCGCAGAGAAATATTGCTTATTAAATTTCTCTTTATATATTTACAAATCTATTTGTTGTGATTCAATGTATTCGATTAATTGTAAGCTTATAGTGCACATATTACATTACCATTTTAATCCCAATTAATAGAATATTTTTGAGTAAACGTCCAGAATTGCGACAATTCATTTCGAATAGAAAAATAATCACATGTGACTTAAAAATACAGATTTTCATTCGTTTATTGTATTCGTATAATTTTCTAGTTTATTTATAACATTCGATATTGTTCTGATTTATTTTAGCTGGAGCAGGCAAGTGAAATCCATGTTGGTTGAATATTTTAGTAGTGCCAATAATCAAATATTATATTTTAAAATTCAAGAATTATTAAGTACCTTTTCACATTCGGAATATAGTTAGATTAACTGCAATTATATATTAACATTCGTAATGAAATTATTTCATATAATACTAATTCACTCAGCACGGATACTCAAGTTAAGTGTTTAAATTGAATCAAGTTAAATGCATTAAATGTTAAGTATATCAAATGTACAAGTATTAATAGTTGAAAGTGTAAAATTTTAATAAACTTTTATCTACCAATTTTTTATAGTGTATAATTAAATATAAAGTGGGAGTTATTTTTATTCGTAATTTTCAGTATAAATATTGTAGCTTGAATCATTATGTTTGCTTATTAAAATCTTATGTTAATACAATTATAATTATAGTTTTGAATATTTATTTTATTTTAAATTACATTAGTGATGTTAGCGATAAAAATATAACATAATTCATAATAAATGCACGTCAAATAATTCATTAATATCATTAATTGTTGATTATAAGAGAGTAAAAAATAATTCCTGGTTTTGCAATAAATTTCATTTTTAAATAATAATAAAATGCTTCCGGAAAACTCTAAGCAAGAAATTTTTATATCAATCAATGAAAATTCATATTAAGAAACAAATTATTGAAATGTTGATAACCAATGAGGTAATATATATATGGGGTATGCCGTATAAATTTCTTAAAATATCTCTTATACTATTTAATTTCTTGTATATTTAATGTATTTAAGTATGTATTGGTAATTCTATCTAATCTAATTTGAGTTTTTTAAAAATAGTTCCTTTTTATATCGAGTATCGTGTGTTCCAATATCTATTTTAATACTTTTAACAAAAAACAATTCCTCTTTAAAAGTCGTTCTATTTAAGAATAAAATTATGTCTTTATAATATAAATATGTCATCGAGAATATTAATAAGGCTTTTGCTTTATTTGATTCGTACATATTTTACGTTTCACGGAAGATTGCTGATTTTAATTATACTTAGTTTATTTTTAGATGTGCTTAGTTCAAATGCCTATTTTGTCATAAATGTTTTTTTTTTTATTAAAATACCACTAATATAGTATGAGACAGAAGAAGTTTCAAATATTCATCGGTTATTAGTCTTATTTTGTAGATTTTATCATCAGAATGAAATTTAAGTGATCTGTACAAGTTCATCGTTGTATAAATACTTCAAATATTGTAAAGTTTTGTAAATTAAACCGAAAGAATATGATTGCTACGATACATCAAGTATGTGCAAATATAAAGAAAATTTAAAGCATTAAAGTCATAAAAATTTGAACAAATCAATTTACGTAATTTTCTCATATTATTCTTTAATTGCCTTTTAATTCAATTTCAATATCTTTCACTCTAAATGACTCAAGGGTAGGTTTCATTTCAATTATTTCTAAACAAACTGCATAAACCATCACTTAAGCAATTCATTCCACTAAGTGAATAATATCCAAGCTACGAATATTCATTTCCAGTGACTCATTTTAAATTATTCCATTTTCATTGATTACATTCTTTATATTCGGATTTTGGAAGCCTGTAACTTGGAGGTGCAGTAAAAAAATTATTTCAATTTCATCGATGTCCTTTTATTTGATGCATTTGAATAAAATTTAAATGTCACTGATAGTTCATTAAAAGGCTCTATATTTTTAATGAAAATCCATTTGCATATAATGCAGTTATTAATAACAAGTCAATAACTAGTGTACTCAATTATTCAATTGAAATTTAAATTATATCCCGATGATATTCATTAAGTTTCCTTCTCAGTTGCAAACTAAAATCCTTTATTTATAATTTCCGGATTATATTCGTACGTGTGCTTATGTGCAAGAATTTCTTTTCTAAAATTACTTTTATATTTAAATGTTATTAACTAGCTCATATAAACTAATAAATTATTTGAACTACTGTGTAGTAATTTTTGAAAAATTAGCAGATTTAAAAATATATAATCCGATAATATCATACGAGTCTTTCTAAGATCATCGGAGAGATTTCGTTTGGCATATTGTGACAGTTTTGAAATCCATTACATCTATTTAGAGAAATGCAATAACAAGTAATAAATAATTACTATGAATGTATAAGACATTGTTGTTTATGATAGACTTGATTGATAGAAATATTTTATATCTTATAGTGCTGCTGCTGCTGCTATTTTAAGCGAATGTTTCGTTAAAAAAGCGACCCGAATGCCATTCCACAATTAATCATTCATCGTAAAAATTATATTTTCTCTTTTAAAATACGAGTACTATCGCGTAGTCTGCGCAAGACTAGTAAAAATAAATTGCACAAAAAATAAAATATAATTCGGACTTTGCAGGAGTGCGCGAGTATTTCATGGCGTAAGATATTGTGAAATGAAAATAACGATAGTCGTGTGGATGAATAAGGGAGGTGGAACTTGTTGCCTTAAAAGTCGACTGCTCGGTCCGTTTATGATCAGCCAGACAAGTCCAGCAACTCGCCCCGAGGAAGGCGCTTATCGCACTTGTAACTAGCTCATTCCTATATATCTATATAGTGGGCTGGGAAAGGTCGGATTGTGCGCCGAGAGTTGGCGATATTTCGCTTACTCTACTCACGTCTTTACTTTCCACTCGGCGACTGCGAAGCCCGACGCTTTTATCCTTCCGACATGTAGCTACGAGACAACAAGACTGTTTCGTCAATTCCAGCCACCTCCCTCCCTCCCTCTCTTTGCTCCCCCTTGGCGTTATTGCTGCGCATGGGACGGCGATTAACGCGCAACGACTCGTGCCCACGTGTACCTGAACCTAGGAGGTGAAAATGAAATAAACTTGCGCAGGGAATTCAGATCCCATTTCCTTTCCGATCCATTCGCCTCGATATTAACTAATTTTCATCCAAAGTGCGCATTCATGATTATTTTTCAAGACAAAATTGTCGATCTAAGTGACTTTTAAAATTATCTCCAAACACATTGGTATATAACAATATAATGGTCGATGACGTTATTGGTCCCGACATCAGTTGCCACCGACTTTTTCCAACATTTTGGACAATTTTATCGATGATAATAGGCTGTTTAGTAAATTATTTGTGGCAGAGCGATTAAAGTAAGACGCGTTACTTTGGCCAGACATATTCAGTCCCTTAATAAGATTACGTTTTTACTGAAACGCTCTCTACAAGAATCATAAAAGAGAGCTGTAGTTATACAAAAGTAAGATTGCAGGATAAATGATTAAATTACATTTTACAACTAATAAATCTGATTGAATTTTATAGCCGTTTTATGCTGTTTTTCATCCGATGTGAATTAATTTCTGCTATAAACAAAAATTAAAATGTATCATTAGTGGGAATGTGTTATAAAATAAGTAGAAACACGTATTATTATTATCAACATTTTTTAGATTTTCATTCGATTTTAAATTTTAAGCATTTCAAATTCAGCTAATTATTGGTTTTTACTTTTAATTGACAAAGACGCTTTTCATGAAATACACATTATTATATTTTTATATCAAGAATGATTTAACTTACACTACTTGACAAATATTAATAAAGGCACCAAAAGCTCATTGTCATTGTAAATAAAATATTCGACTTTTGGGAAGAAAAGTACAAATCAAATTTGTAAATTAACAACAAATCTATAAGGAAGATCGAGTGAAAAATCATAATTCCACGATTACATTCGGCAGACTACGCGCAAATTACTGCCATTAAAAAGGAACATAATCACTAATGAGCTCAAGGCATCATTTGCGATGATTAGAGGATTAGCAAAGAGCTTGAACGAGGAACTAATGGAGTAATCGAAGTCACTCTGTGCTCCAAGAATTTCATTCCCTCGAAAATATAATTGACAAGGATTACTATAAACACTTGGGCTACGTACTGCAAGCGAATAAAATCCAAAATGGCCAGTTTAACAATTTTGCTGGGGTAATCTGCTGAAACTGGTAGTTAATTTTTATGAATTACAATAAATAAATACAAATGTGCCTATTTTTTTGTTATTATTTTATTTCATTGTCACGAAAGCAACGCCATTTTAAGATCAAATTATACTTCAAATTATTTGATTGTAATTTAAATTATGCTTATAAAATAGTGTAATTGCTTTTCACGTAGAATAACTATAAAATCTGTAAATCTATTTGATAAATTTATACGAAGAAATCAAATAGCTAACTATACTTAATGGTACGATAATTTTATTCAATTAAACTATAGGGAATGAAATTAAATTATTAAATTACATTTGATAGACAATAATTTCATTTTAAATACGATCAATTCAATAAACATGCCTCATGTTTTTGTAAACAATATTATTCTGTCCGATTCACTAGTTTATGCAATTCTCAAATATTTCCACTTGTTGTATTATTATTTATTAATATGCCATAGAATTAATGCAGGGTCTCAGCAGAGAGAGTAAGTGTTAAAAATAATTCGAAAAAGTAATCAAAGACAACTAATATCATTATCATATTGTTCATTAATTGTTTTCATCGTTTATAATTTATATGGCATTACCTCCTGCGATGAAATATGTGCATGAAAAAATACAAGAGAGAAAAGTTTTGATCTAATTTTATTTTACAAACACAAAATGTACTGTTTTTGTTGAGAAAACGATATTAAAAATAGATTACATATGTTAACAAGAATTGATGAGCAATAAATTCTAATAAAGTGAAGAAATATGGGCGAATTTTTTTTTTTATAATAATTAAAAAATGTTCCAGAAATAAAGGCTTGACCTTTATTCTTTTTGTATTATTAAAATTGGATTGAACATGAGAGAAAATGGGTAACACGCGTTCAGAAATTATTAATAATCGTCGAAAATTTAAAAGTTTTTTTTGAGAATATCTGATAAAAATATTATTATCACCCAACAATTTTTCCATATTACCTTCTAATTAAAATTTCTATGCATAAAACTATGCAAAAAATCTGAAACAAATAGAAGAGATAAATGATTTTATAACACAAGTATTTAAAAAAAAAAAAAAGAAAATACATGTATAGAATGCTCTAGTTTTTTTTTATGCGCGAAAGATTATATCATCAAAATACACAAAGTTTTTATATTTAAATGAAACAAAGAACCTCGCAATTAAAAAGATAGAAAGTAATATTTTTTGCAAACCCTTATATGACTGCTACTAAAGTTTAACTTTTCATTAAAAAATATAGTAATGGATAAAAGATTTAGGAATGACAACGAAGAAAGAAATAATTAATAATAATAATAACAATAATAATAATAATTGGTTTTGATCTCTGTGTAGGGAATCAGAACAAATAATTCTACAAATTAGATGTCATTTATTGAAGAAAAATTAGATTCAATTATTATTAATTTAATATTTGTGATTAATATACCATTTTACTATAATAAAATTGTGCAATTAAAATAAGCCTTCCACGTTTTTATGAATGTTAGTTGTTTTTTATTTTTTTTTGTTTTTGGAAGAAACTTACATCCTTTGTACTTCTTTAATTGATTTAAACTAATTATAACTCATTAAATGTATTGCCAATTATGTAGAAAGTAAATCGACCCCAAATATATTAAATCCACTTATTTAAATTATTATTAGAAAAATCAAGGTTATGCATTGCCAATATAAAATAAATAACGCTACACTGTAATGCAAAAATAATATTGTAATTTAAAAACACATTCATTGCTGATAGTCGGATTATGTTATTCATTGTACGACAAATTAATTGTATACTCTGACTCGAATATTACTTGGAAAGTGCTTGCGACACTGCATACGACTATTATTATTATTATTATTGTTATTATTATCACTATTATCACTACTACTGCTGCTACTACTACTACTAGTGCTACTGCTACTACTACTACTACTACTAATTAATGTAATTTATAATAAGTACAATGAGGACTCGAGTCGCAGTTAATCTCAATTCTAAACCTCGGGTTACGCCTACAATTGCTGGATTGCAGGGAAGGGCGGATGAGGGGAGCGAGATTACATTATAGGTTGATGATAATTTTCCTGCTTTCGGAAGGGTTGGTGTCTCGTCCACTGCTGTTGCTCCTGGACTTTTCTCCCGAACCTTAAGCACCGCTCTGTTGGCAATTTTCTTGGTCGATTACTCGATGCCCCTTCCACCGACCCTATGAGCAGTGTATCTAGACACCTACATTTTAAGCATTTACATATTATATATATGTGTGTGTGTGTGTACCTAAGGTATGGGTAGAACAAAGTTTGGATTAAAATGTGGGCTTGGAAGATATGAAAATCGATGAGTGAGAATGCGCGCAGTGCAGCCAAGTGAAAATGAAAAATTAAGAATCGTATATTAAGAATGGCGCAGTGATTGAGCGAAATTCTTTAGTGTTGAGAGAAACGATGGCCACGTATTGTTGGTTAGCGTGTCCATGGCAACCGAACAATGACGACTTAGCGAGTAGGAAGCAGTTCAACAACAACTGCTGTTGCATTCGCTCCTTCGTAAGCTTTGGGCGAGAGATTTCACATTTTGTTGGTTTAAAGGTTTAAAATCTCTTTGGTTAAATTACATTCCGCGAGTTTGCTCTGAATTATGTCGTTTGTAATGTGATTTTTCAATCGATTTATTTAAATATGAAACGGGTTTCGTTCTTTCGTTTGTAAAGTTGCACGGATGGATTCGTGCCAATATGATCCTTGACAGCAGTTCTTGACAGTAATTTACAATAGTTTGTTGATAAATAATTCAAGTCCCTAATGCAAAACTGAATAATTTAATTGCTATTTAATCGAACCTTTTGAAAGATAAATCTTAATATCGTGTATGCATAGTTATTTTTTGTGAAATTAAATTAACTTATGAAATTAATAATTGAACTTTATGTAAATATCGATTGATATAATTCATAATTTAAGTGAAACTAGAAAAGTTGCATGAAATTGCAGGTATTTTTGAAAATTTTATAATCACAACCATTTTGTTCTTTATTCTTTATTAATTGTCAAATTATCTCGTTAAATTTATTATAAATCGTCTATTAAAAGTTCAACTCGTTATACGCGTTAATATCTTGATGTATATCTTGTAATACACATTTCTTATTTGTAAACAAGCACGTCACTTTTGGATTTTTAATTCGGCCATAAACTATTTTAGTATAGTTTTTGCATGATAATAAAATTCATTACACCTTTTATCTACATTATTGCGTTTAGTTATTTTAACATTCTTAAAATAAACGGCCTTTATAAATAATATTGTGTAAAAAAAAAAATAGAGCAAACAATTATAATAACATTGCCAGTGCTTCTTTCATTTTTCATATTTTATTTCCAGCACCCGATTTTTATTCATCTACCTCACATTGTTATTTAATTATTATTATTTAGGCTTAAATGTTATCTTTATAAATAATTTATAACAATATAATTCTCTGCGTCTAAATTATGTATAAATAATGTAAATGCTAATTATCATTATTCTATTCAATAATTATATTTATTTATTTACCATACTATATAAATTCAATTTGTTATTCACTGATAAAATTGCGAAAATAAAGTATATAGAATATAATTTAAGGACAAAACATTATTCTTACCCAGGATCTATTCTTCTAATATCTAATAAATTCTTATCCAAGACCATTCTCCGATGGATTTATTGGATTACCTTGATCATTTTCTAGCTCCGGGTGTTAACGAAAATAAACATGGAGTTTCCAATGAAGTAATTTGATTAAAAAGCATTAAAATGACAATCGACTTGTATTATTTTCCGCTAAGTGCACCGTGCAGGTCGGTCATGATATTGGCGAAATTTCTTGGAATCCATTTAAATCTCAAGCGGGTCAACCTTTTGACAGGAGAGCAAATGCAAGCTTCATTTAAAAAGGTACGCAAGCAAGATAATTTTTGTTACATTATGGCACTTTTAATATTAATCTGCAATTGTCACTATGCTAACTTAAAGCCAAGAACATCAAATTATTTATTTACTACTTCAATCGATTATAAGCTTATATATACCCCCTCCCGCCCTTCCTCTCTCGCCGTCTCTCTCACTCTCTCTCTCTCTGTACATACGCACACGCACACACGCATACATATATATGTGTATATATACGATTCGATACGAAAACTGATTATGTTCGTATTGATTAAAGTAAAAAATTATTTTAAAAATTCAGGAAAGGTTGTATCTAATTTTATCAATCTGTATCATAATATACTGTACCGAGGAGGCTTATTGGCAAGATAAAAAAAAACAACGATTGTCCGTTTTTTTACAGATCAATCCTCAACACACGATTCCGACCATCGACGATAACGGCTTTATCTTGTGGGAAAGGTACACACGAACCTTTAACAAAAATATTTATACGACCACCCGTTTCAATATCAAAAGCACATATACATTGCATTTGTTGTAGTCGGCCAATTATGATCTATTTGGTGATGAAGTATGCAAAGAACGACTCGCTCTATCCTAGAGATCCAAAGAAACGTGCAATAGTCGAGCAACGACTGTACTTTGATATCGGATCACTCGCAGAGAACATTATCGATTGTTATGTAAGTGTAATTAATGCGTTATTACGATTATCCTTATAATGCCGTATATAAGCATTAATTTGGGATTCAAGAGGAAATAGAATTTATATATACAAATTATTATATAAGCTTGTTGATAATGATAGTTGATGTATAAGCGATAATGTAAGTTCTGTTTTTTTCTAATTATCTCCGAGTATTATGGATATTGTTTTCTTCATCGCGAAAAGAATAATTATTCTTGAATAATTGAATATAAGACGTTAATATGCTTTGAAGCTTTTATAGATCCAAGATATATGTTTATTGTGGATGTTTAGTCATTACTCCATTGGAGATTTTGTGCAGCATTTTAAACTTCTACTCTTTAATTTCCATTAAGAATAAAGGAATTGCGGTACTTCTTGATTAAGATGAAGTTTATTTCTCTTTTTGCGAGAGTTTGCTTTCCTCTGGAAAGCCCAGAAACATTCCACTCCATTTTGTTTACTTCTATTCACGTTTTACGTTAAAGCGTTTGCTTACTTTCCTTAACAATATTTAAAAAATAACCGTTATATAATTTATTTAAACTATTATGATTTATTATTTCCGATCGTATTGTAATGATTTGACATGAAACGAAATTGTATAAATAATTTAACAATTCTTATCCTTTTACCAAAAAATTACAAGATGTTCCTTTTCACTCGTTATCTTTTAGATTTTTAAAATAGATAAGAGCATGATACATGAAATTATACGAGTGGAAAGGCGTTATTAATAAATTATCTAACTATTATTATGTTGTAATCGTGGCTCTTTTCTTTTATGATTAAGTTGTTTTTAATTTGTCTGCAAGGCTAACACTTGCATTATTCTTATTTCTTATTAAGTTTAGATGTAGTTCAATAATCATCATATTGTACGAGAAAAAGGAACAATTAATCAATAAACGTATAAAAAGTATTTTTTTTATTATAATTTAGCCTTCATGGTAATAAGTATAATACAATATATTTTACAAAGTCATAAATACTCATCTAACAAATAATTCATACTTTTCATTTGTACTCGTTGTTAACATAAATCACAGAAATTTCTTCTCCATTATCTACATTTGCTCACATTTTAAAATAAACTTACGTATTAGTAAAAAATTAAATAAAACAATTGAACTTGTAAACAAGTTGTAAAAAAGTCATAGAAAATATTATTAATTATTATGAAATAAATTTAACATATTGTTTCGTTCGATAATATTTATTTATTTTCGACATATTGTCGTTTTAATAAATTGTTTGATAAAGTTTTTAAACAAGTGCAAATTGTGTACAAGTCCAAGTTTATTATTATTTAAACATTTTTATTGGAATTGAGCATTATTTTCAATGAGAACGATGCTTTTAATTTTCAGTAATGTTTTTGAATAATTTTTTATCGCATTTTAATTTTTTTTTTGGCTTTCTTTTTTCATTTCATATTTTTCAAAGTATGCTATATTTTATTTTGAATTGCCGTTGACTCGTGGAGTGAATTAGTTTAATATTCAAGAGAACCGTTCCAACTTATTCAAAATACCTACCTCCTTCCAAACTAAATTTGCCATCTAACTTTTGACTTATATAGCACCTTTTTACTTTTACGTAATAATATGCGTTCGTTTTGTTTTGTATGCTTTTTAAGGAAATATCTGTTGATAATATGTTTATTGGAAAGTAGCATGTACCATATAAATCATTGTAATGTTGTGATTTTTAGCGTCCAGTACTATTTGGCTTATGCGATACACCATCTGAGAAATATACTGTACTAATCGAAAAGGCCTTTGAGCTTCTGGATGGATATCTAAAGGATAATCGATTTGTTGCTGGCAATCAATTGACTTTGGCCGATTTTGCTATTGGAAGTAGCGTATCTGTAGCGAAGGTATTACTTGGATTATTAAAGTAAAATTCTTAAATGTCTGAGCTAAACCACAAGTGCTCAATTGTAATTGTATTCCTTAATTTCTAATGGGAAAGAAAAGTGTTTCAATAGCACTTTACACGTTTCATTTGCCTAGAAAAAGCGAGTTGTTTATTTAGTTTGTAATGGTATTGTAAAGAATTTGGCTTAAGTAATAATTGAGAAGTAATCGGCACCTTATGTGCATTTATTTTCGTCCGCACTTATCTTGTACAAAAGTTCGTCTGTCATTTGACTTTTTTCACTGATCTCTTAAATACTTGGAAGCTCGAAGTCTGTTTTAACATGACAATTAATATTGTAGCTCATGTTAATTGACAATTTTACAATTATAATACCACATTAATGTAGAGCTAAATTACCATTATTAATTATCAGTTTTAAGTATAGAGAAGGGAATAAAATATCACTTCTCCATTCTATTAAATTCAATATACCAACTAAATAATTTCACGTAGTACCCGATAAGTAAAATAAATTAAATAATCATAATAATTTTTGTATGTTTTAGGCATTTACTTTTGATATTGGCAGATACGATAATGTGGTGACTTGGTACGAGTGTTGCGAAAGAATTATGGAAAAATGCGGCTTCAAAGAAATATATAAAATCCTTGGTGACTTTTATTCTGCGCAACATCATAAAAATTTTCATACCTAATTGGCAATTTTCAAGTTCAGGTCGAGGAATTCCTTTTATGTATGGCAGCTGCTTGTTTATGGGGCATATGCTATTAGTTTTCCTGTTAAATACTTTATGAAACATTTCACTTTTCAGTTAAGAATTATTTCACTCCTTCAGCTACTTATATTGTATTCATATCGATTTTTACATCAGCTTTTCCATATTTATTTCAAACAATATAAAGTGAAACCTGTTTTTTTTATCTATTTTATGTTAATACACGTGAATTCCTGCGAGTACGTTCAAGCTTAATATATTGCACAATTATTGAATTGAAATTGATATAAAATGACTTACTATATATTGCACTGAAATCGTTTCCTTACCGAAATCAATCACCGTAATTTAATTAATCAAGTAGATCATTAGAAACTAACAATTATATCTTAATTGGTTTTTTCTTCTTCATTTTGTAAAATGCGACAAAGTATTTATAGCTTAATATACAATTGGAAAATCAGATCGAGAAATACAGTTCAACATTGTATCGGAGATAAAATCTATGAAAAAAATAAAAATGTATGAAAAATACAATGAATTGCATGATGTGCAATTATAATTTGATTTTGAGAGTTCCATCGAAAAATATATGCAGACACATGTAATACATTCAAAATTATTATCTGAACCAATAATAACATTGTCAAAATATACATTAGAAATATTCTATTCTATTTGTATTAATTTTATAGATGATTTAGGTGCTTTAAGAATCAATAATGTTTTACAAAGTAACAAAGAGCCAATATTGATTATTTTTTGAAATCTGTAAAATTGTTGCAAAGCTATCGTAAATAAATAGGACATCGATATGGCAATTTTATAATTTTATATAAAACTAAAAAGAAAAGTAAATAAGATAATTCGATTTATTGGATGTTTATACAAGAAAAGTGGATATTTATATTATTTGAAAAAATACTTAAATTATTTGTATTGTTTAATTTTTTAAAATATTTGTACTGGTTTTCAAAACCAACTCACGTTTGTTTAAAACAAAAATTCTCTGTGCAGAGAAAACAGTTCGCCCTTTATTACGTAATCGTTTGCTCTAAAATTCTAAAATATATTCTTTTATTAAAATTCAAGATACTATTCATTTAAGATACTAGTCGAGAGGAAAAAAATTCAACAGTACCAAGAAATTACTTGACCATAATTATGAATTGTACAACCAGAAAGAAGTATTGTCCTAAAATTTTCTTATCAAATAAAGTTTGAAATTATAGAGAGAAAAAAAATTCAATTACTTGAAATTGTTTTAAATTTACTCATACTATTAACATTTTAAAATATTCTTATGTATATCCGTAGATATAGTCTGCTCGTTATTTTTAAACATTCACGAAACTTTTAATAAATAGAACTACTCCGAATTATTTACTGTTATTAATCGAGTAATAAAACAATTTATATTTTTGAAATATTTTTACAAGATGTTTATTGAAAAGAAGGCAACAATGTAAGAAACATTTCATTTGATTCTTGCGAATAAATATGGAAAAATTCAGCGACTACGGCTGTCCGTATCAAATGAACACACGAAAATTCTTAATAAAATACACTAAGAATCAATTGATTGCAATTTATTTCATATTTTTATTCGTCCTATTAAAAAATCATGGTCTGTTTCACGATAACTGATATTCTTATTTGATAAAAATGAGATAAATGTTTTGCATTGTTCTACAAACATATCGTTTATATTAATCGACAAATCAAATATTATTATATAAAAACTTTCCAGCACTCGAGAGCAAGAGCGAGTGTCAATTGATACATACGGACTTTGTTATAAATGATATACATTGTTCGACACAATCGCTCCGTAATTGAAAAATGAGAGTCTCCGAGTAATCCATTTGTTTTATAAAACGTAAGGGAAATGCTACAACACAGTTTAATTCCCCCACTATAAGTAATAGAAGTACGATTATAATTTCTTATTTGCGTGAAAATTCAATGCACTTAATAAAGTAGATTTTATAAATGATAGGCAGCAAAGTCGCCTGGTATTATGATTTTTCAGACATTTCATATAGTTTAATAAAATTTACATTATAACTTAATAGATGAGTATTGTACTTAAATTTGATAATTATTAGTTTTAAAATTCTATTCCAAGCAAAATTGATAAACTTTTACTATAAATTTTATATTCTCGTTATTAAATATTAGTTAAATTACAGCAATTTTGAAATAATAAGTAGAGTAAAAGAAATTGTTTAGAATAATATTTTCGAGTGAAATATTATATACTTTCTTTATGGAAAATATTTATAATTTTATAAATCTCTAAAAAAATCTCTAGAAAATTAAACAAAAGACGCTTATACAATCTATTTGTACAAGACATTAAGTTCATTTCCATGAATTATGAATCCCTATTACTGACTATACATTTACCCAATAATAGTATGTAAGCCGTATGATCCATCTATCTCCTTCTAAATCATTAGTATTAGGAAATAATAGAAAAAGTATGCCAAATGTAGGGTTGAAAAATTGTTAATTAATATTTTAATAGCTCATTAAATTTTATTAAAAAATATGATATCGAGAACTTGAAAATAAATTATAAATATATTGCGTTTCATTGCATTTCAAGAAAATCAATATGATAATTTTTTCTCCAACTTTTATCATCTGAAAATATTACGAGATACAAGTATACATGCATTTGAATTGATACTTATTTTGTCTTCTAATTACCGTTTTTTAATTTTTTCGATAGCATGTTGTAGTAAAATGTAGTTTGCGCCGTACGACATGGGAACCTTGTGATCAATTGTTATTATTATAAAGATTTCACATGATTGTTTTGTAATGGCGTAGGAATGGAAAATTCGATGCGCTGACAAGTAATTAAAGCAAATTTATGTCACTTTTATAAGTGTTAGGTGAATTTTCTATTATTTTTTTGTAAAATATTATGTGAAATTTTTATGTAAAATATGAATTAGGAGTGTAGTATATGTAAAGAAGATTTTTATGAAAAATAAAACTTTATTAGAGTCGGGATGGACTTTGGAATCATGGAATTGATGTAAGATAGGGATAAACCTGTTTCATTTTATCTTCCAAGCAAATGTGCTTTTTAAAGAAAATAATCATTAAGAGTGCGTATTTAAACAAGATTTATAAAATTGCATTTATAAATTGAATACCTTGTTTTTCATTGTTGGTGAGAAACATTATTTTATAATTGTTCGTACAAACGAATTTATCTATTAGATATTAGACTTACATTGCAATTGAATGTTATTATTAGAAGGATCGACGCGCCTGTCATCTTAATCGTAGCGATCTTCATATTTTCTCAAGTACTTTCTGATAAGTCGACAATTAAGCGCAAAAATATTACAGTCATTCGGTAATATTACGAGTCTTTGAATTTTTAAAGGAAAAAAAAAGCATACCTTTTTTTCTTTATAATTAAATGAATTTTGAATTTTTTTAATGCATAGGATACTCGTATATTTATCAAGAGGTAAGATATGAAAATTCTTATTTAACTTTGATCGTTTGAAATGAACGTCGTCGAAACACTACTTTGACATACAAAGTCCTGGCATTTTTTCACCGAAATAGTCAAATACGTTATTCGTCTGTTAATTTGACAGGCGACTGTAATTCATATGAGAGATCGAGTGGAGGGCAATGTAATGGTTGCAATAATCCCCAACGAAGTAATAAGCCAAAGTTAAGTGGATCATTCTTATTTACCAAAATAACGGTAATAAGATGGTCAAATGGCAGACAAGTGAGATGTGGCGTGTGCCGAGCTTCCCCTAAACTTTTCCTTCAGCTAATTATGAATGATGGACCAAAAGTGTCTTCGGCCATTGCCATTGCTCGATTTTCCGCTAGCGATTAATATTTTGATATTCGATCTGATTCTGGATTAACCGTGAGGACGGCCTTCTACTCGCAAGCCCCGCCGTCCTTTAACGATTAACGTTCCCATTAACGATCCAATTCGAAAATCAGCAACTCGCTCATATTTTCAACGAGCGAGCTATTATTGTCAAGTGGCGTGCGCTACAGTTCATGTAAATTGGCTTGCGATGCCAATGCCACACGTACGTAGTCCCCGGTCGGCCGATCCATCGCCTCGGCGCCATCGCCACTTCTCACCCAATTCCTCGACTTCCTCAAGCCTAGCGAGGTCCTACACCCACCCACCCCCCGCCCACACACACATATCTCGCGCCTAGACAGACTCGTCGCCTCGGGCCGATAAAAAGCAATCGTCATCTCCACTCGTGAGAAGATAAAGCCGTGGCTTGGGAGGAGGCGCCTTCGCGACGATAAATGGCCAGCACCGGTGGCGGCGAGCACCTGTACGCGGCGGTCGGGCGACTACTGCCGGTGTGCCTCTGTCAGTGTGTGCGTGAGAGGGAACGGCGCCGGACTCGGATGAGCTGTTGGGGTCGGTCGCGAGGCTCGGCAGACTCTTGACTCCATTCGCCAGGGGAAGAAGAGGACGGATCCTCGGCTCCTCGAGCGGCGACCGCTGCTCATCTCTGATTACGGCCGTGATAAGGCGAGATTGTGCGGCCGAGGCGATTGACTGGGCTCGCCGGAGAAAATCGCTCGAGCGTTTCAGGTCGGTGAGTGGCTGAGAGTGTTCAATGTTGGTAAAGCGAACGCGCGAGGAATTATTTCGTAGCGCGCTGACCGACGGCTATTGTACTCGTGTGTTCCTATTCGACTTCGCGTTCCGCTCTTTTTTTCTTCTATTGCATTCGTTGTTTTCCCTCTCTTTCGCTCTTTTCGGGCGACGCGAGTACCAAGGCACACAGACACACTTTCACCTCATACTTCGGTATACACGATCGTGTTTATGATACTGCAACACATTGACATCATTATATTGCGTAGATATAAGTTATTTGTTACGTCGAGACTTATTGGCCTCGGTACAATAATGACCAATGCAGTGCGATTCTGCGTTGCGCATGCTTAAGAAATTCTCAGAGATTTTGTTAATACAGTGCGGCGATGGAGATTAGTCTTAAACTATTGTGCAGCATTATACAAGCGCTTTTATAAAATTAGATCTGCAGCACTTGGGCTCGAGAATAATAATAATACGCGAAAAGACTTGGGCTACAGTTACCGCATTACAGGATACCAATAAGAATATTATTTATAAGACATTAATTATTAATCGAGCCTATTTCCTCTCCCTTTCATTCCTTCCTTTTTACAGAAAGATTTTCCATGCTTTTACCGCGCATTAATTCCAACTGGGTACATTGACCTCGAATTTCATTCTCAAAATGAATGTCAAAGTGAAGTCATTAATTAACATTGTTCAGACTATTTGTTTGAGCGTATTTCAAATTATATTTTAATACCTAATGTTTAATGCCAATTGAGCGCATTTCCTTTTACAGCTAGCGATCTCTTCAATAATTTAAATATAAATTACATACCTGCGGTAACTGAATATTTCAGGATAATTCCACGAGATGAGGATTTTTTGCGGCACTAAAGTTTTTGTCCTTTCTTATAAACTTTTTCTTACGCGATGAAATGTCTAGAGTAAGCATATATTCATTTGATTTGCTACTCTTATTGCTAATATTAGATAATAATTTTTTTTTTTTATATCCAATTCATCGTATGAATAGAATGATAATAGCGACGACAAAAACATAAAAAGAACAAAAAAAAAACATCGGATAGCTTATATAATTAAAAACGGTTTCTTTTAATCATAACATTTTTACATTCGGTGTATTAAAAAAAAAATATGATCCCACGTAAAAGAATAATATCATTACATTTTCTGCGCAGTCTAATAAAGTCTTGTATTCAATGAAGAGAAAAGGTCATTTTTATGTGGCCGGTCTTCAATTAAATAGCTTTGTAAAATCATAATGAACAGAGAGAAAGAAAGAGAAAAAATGATCACTTCTCGTTTTATTTGTAATTACATTTTTATCACACATCTCTTTAATAATGTTTTCATAATCAATACGCTGTAAGTCGTAGTTCATATCTTTTCGTACCAAGCTTCAAGCTTTAATTACTTTATTTATTTTAAAATTCTTCTAAATCATAATTTAAAATAGAATTCCACAGTTCTGTACGCGGTTGAATGTCCGTAAGGTCAATGAACCCGTAACATCACTTAAATTAGCTACGCCCGTCATTTTTACGAACTCACTAACGATCGCGCATCTCAAATCGAATTTACTTGAAATCTAACATTACACGCGAGCTCTCATAGTTTCCTTCTTCCTCCCCCTCCAATTCCCAATTTAAACAAATTGTCTTTGATCGTATGAATATCCTCAACAGAGCTCAACAGAACAATGTCGGACATCTCGAAGAGACTTTTGGCATTTCTCGTGCTGGTGACACTGCTCGACTCGTCATTTAGCAGTGGCGCAAACCATTCCATACAACTCGACGACAACCTGGACTCCAATAACAATGACTCGTCATTGGACAAGGAATACCGCTTGCTTAAATCGGTCGTACCCACGGCATACGATATTATATTCCTCGAGGTAGACTTGTCGAGGTTCACTTTCAAGGGCACCGTCAAAATTAATGCTCGGGTTGTGGAAGAGACCAAGGAGATCCAGCTGCATCGTGGGAACCTGACGGCCCACGTAACGGCCGTAACGAGACTCCAAGACAACGGCCCACTGAATGTTTCGTCAACGAGGTACAACGAAACAACGGAGAAATTAAGTATCTTATTGTCGGAATATTTGGTGCCGTCCCAGCTGATTAGTATTCAACTAATTTTCGAGGGCGCGCTGCGCGACGACATGATCGGATTTTATAAGAGTTCGTATGTGAACGACCGGGGTGAAGTGAGGTAAGCTCGGTTGCATTATCCGACGTCATGTTACTCTCCTATCATCGCACACCAAATACACATTGCATTTTTCAAAATCTGCTTCAGATGGTTAGCGGCAACTCAATTCGAAAGCACCCACGCAAGACATGCTTTCCCTTGCTTCGACGAGCCCGCTTTAAAGTCGACATTCAAAATAAACATTTTCCGACCACATGGATACGGCTGCTTGGGCAACATGGCCGTAAAGACTGTGGGGTACGTTTCGTGATGTTAATTGCTTAAAAGACAAAACATGAACGGGGAGAGAGAGAGAGATGAGCTCCTCGCGAACTTTAATACTTTTAAGGCTTTTTTCATACCAACAATAAGTTTTAGGATGGTTTGTTTTTTCCTCCTTCGAGCATTCCCTTCACCACTTCTTATACTATCACTTGCTGTCCTTTCCTACCACTCCATAAGTCATAAGGTTATTTACTTTTGTAGTTAAATCTATTTCACTTTATGGATACGTTACGTCGAGCCCCTCCTACTTTCTAAAGCCAAGTTTAATTCGACGATATTCAAAACTCATATTATCAATTATATTACACGCCACTAGGCCAATCTGCAACCAATCAGTTATATTGCTTTTAAAAAAAATTGCATAAACCCGATGAAAACGAATGAAATTGAGCGAATAATAATAAGAGCAAGCGCGTTTGTCCCATTGATTATCAATGGGCTTAGTTCTTTCCTCTCAATTACTCGTCACATACTATTTTACACCATTCGCCAAGCATTAATTTAATTTATCGGCCAATCTGTCTAGCCTCGTACTTTAATTGCATAAATATAAAGATAACTTAATGAGCATATCTTGGCTTAGTATCACGGTGGTGCTTCGTTATCAGCTATTTTATCGATTATCGAGCACTTAACAATCGAACGTATTTATATAAATAGAAAATAGCCTGCCACGGATATTGTACTACAAATCTCATCGTTCTCAATAAGATTTCTCGAAAGAAAGATAATAAGTAAATGCAGCAACGCGAGTTCAGCGTCCGTGCGCCAAACTTTAGCTCCCGCACCATCAGCCACTCCCTATCGATCTCCATCGATCTCAATCATTCTCTGTGTTTTTATTCGGGGCTTTACAGAAATTGGTGCATATTCAGCGAGTCCGTGGTGATGTCGACGTATCTCGTGGCCTTCGTGATCTCGGACTTTGCATCGCTGGCCAAGGAGGGCTCGTCCTTACGCATCTGGTCCCGGCCGAATGCCCTTAACCAGACCAAGTACGGCTCGAGGATCGGGACCGCGGCCCTCGCCTACTTCGAGAGCCTCTTGGACGAGCCTTATCAGCTGTCTAAAATGGACATGGTGGCGGTGCCGGATTTCTCGAGCGGCGCCATGGAGAACTGGGGCCTCATCACGTACCGCGAGACGGCGCTGCTCTACGACGACCTCGAGACGCCCTCAGCCACGCAGCAGAGTATCGCCTCCGTCATCGTGCACGAGTGCAGTCACATGTGGTTCGGCAATCTCGTCACGCCCGACTGGTGGAGCTATCTCTGGTTGAGCGAGGGCTTTGCCCGATACTACCAGTACATGGCCACGAACAAGGTGCGATGCTCTCTCACTCTCTCATTGGGATTGCCAGGCACGTAGGCCCTTATCCTCGCTGCTTGTAAGGCCTTTTTCCCGAGCTCCAAACGACACAACTTCATGCTCCTTCACGCTTCCTCGGGCCTCTCCTACTTGCCACCTCCTTTCCTCCCTCCCTCCCACCCACCCAGCACATCGAGTTGGCTGTTTAATTGCAGCCGTAATGTGCGGATGGCATTGAAACGAGCCAATTTCCAAAAAAGAAAATAAACTCTCGGCCAATGCAAAGCCAATGAGAACTCGGCGGTTAAATTCCCAAACCAACGAGCGCATTGGCTATGCATGGCATTTTAATCTCTGCTCCCTATCTTTATTGCATCGCACTATTGAAACTCGTGCGAACTTTTTTTGTTTCGGCGGGCTCTTTCTCGCCTTCTTTTTCCTCCTCCAGCTATTTTTAAAGCCGAGCTTTTTAAGGCGAAAGAAAGTTGGAATTTATTGGTCGATTGATATTGGGCCGCCACTCAGCTCTTTACAATTAAACAATAAAAATCACATGGGCGATTAAATGCTTACTTTATCAAATGTAGTTCTGCGAAAATTCACTCGTTTACCTCTTTCGCCGTATGAATGAGGCTCTGGCTTCAAAGCACACTCCCACTTAGGCAAACTTTGTTAATTTTCTAATGCCCCAACTTTATGTTGAATAAGACTAATTGTACATACGCCTCGGACGGCTCTGCCTCCTTGCAATTAATATTACAGCATTGATAGCCTATTTTTCTCAGTTAAATGCCAAGCTCCACAAATTGCATATACATTAGGCTGCCTTTGTGCGCGTTAATTAATTACAAAGCGATAACAATATTCGCAAGTAAATGCCCACCCTAATGAACATTATATTTCAAAAGCACAATCTATCCTTTGAAGAGTAGCACAGGATAGTGCCACTTCTCGATAATAAACCGATAAAAAGTACAAGCAATATTGCATCCAACCTTAAGATTATTACGCGTGAATGCAATTGCAATATTTAGGTGAAAATTTTTCGCTTAAATCACCTTTATAACATATTACGTAGTCAAAGTCACTGTTCTCAAATGCTTCGCGACTAGCCGTTCGAAATAAACGAGCTAAACTTGAATTGCACCCACATTCTCTATGATTTTATATCAGCGGATGTGAATAAATCTTTTAATCGAAATTTTTCCAACAATGATAAAACAGATAGAAAATAGCTGGAAGATGGATGAACAATTCGTGGTGGACCAACACCAAATTGCTTTGAACGTCGATAGTTTAGAGGATTCTGTACCAATGACCCGTGCTGCAACTACTCAGGCTGATATTGGAAAGATGGGCGGATCTATTACGTACTCGAAAGGAGCAAGTATTGTACGAATGATGGAGCATGCCTTCGGATCGGACGTATTTAATGCCGGGCTACGTGCCTATCTTAAAGAAAGGTACTTGCAAATTTATTAGAAATTCCCACTCTAATCGCAAATTCGTAAGCTACGCAATGGCACTTCATCGGCACTAACAACGGCTCCCTTCATCTCATCTCCATTCCCATTCCATTCCCAGGCAAAGCCTCCCTACACTTGATACCTGCTATTTCTTTATTATTCCAAGCATAATGCATCTCGGCGAGGAGTAATTAATTAATTTGAAGTGCAAACATTTGACGAAAGAGCGAAAGAATTGCATTATGCAAGAGGGCCTTCCGAGCTCGCGCGCTTTTTCAAAACAATCCTGTCAATATTTACGACTTAACGGACGGCACACCCAATACTTTATATCAAATTGCTGTATAAATTGCTGCTTAAATTAAAAAGAAAGAGAAAAAAAAAAACTCGCGAGTATATTATTATTTGCATACAATTTGCATGCGAATAGTTTGGGCGGCTATTATTCGTTCAACTACAAATGTTATTTGGATTGAAGGGGAAGGAAAAGATGTTCTTAGGGTAGAAAGGTACGTGACTATAAATAAGCGTGAAATATTTAGAATAAAATACGATATAAATAATATACATTTTAATAAAAAATAAAATACATTTTAAGGCGATTTGAGCAAGAAATGGGCCGAGTTTGTCATCTAATCGTTCATTGTCATTAGGCACTCTCGGGACTATTTTGTCCACGAGGAATAACGGCGAATCGGCTAATGTTGCAGGAAATATAAATCGGCGAGGCCCGACCACTTGTGGCAGGCACTGCAAAAGTCCGTGGACGCTGACGAGGATTCGACATTCAACGTATCCGTAGCCAAGGCCATGAGAACATGGACCGAGCAGCCCGGTTTCCCATACATATCAGTGACCATTAAGCCCCATCACATAGCACTCAGCCAGCAGAGATTCTTACTTCGAAATCCCAATACCGTGCCTACGGATTCCACGTGGTGGGTGCCAATAACCTGGACCTCGTCGAGTCAAGCCAACGGCACGAGCCCCTCGACCAAACCAGTTTACTGGCTCACTCAGAGGAATGCCGAGATACCGAATGGGAATCGTAAGGACGACTGGATTATTATCAACGTGCAATCTGTAGGTTAGTAATGGCGCGATGAATTAAGCATTATTGGCAGGAGTCGGATAGTTTGCCGTAGTAGTTGTATTTATCACGCGCGTGCGCAGGTTTCTATCGCGTGCTCTACGATAAGGATTCGTGGAGGAGGATCATCGGGGTGTTGAAGAGCGACGATTTCGAAAAGATTCACCAGCTCAATCGAGCATCCATAGTGGACGATTTGCTGAATCTCGCGAGAGCCGGATTACTTGACTATGAGATCGCGCTCCAAGGGATTCAGTATCTTAGGAGAGAAACGCATTACTTGCCTTTCGTGTCCGCGTTCGCGGGACTCGAACATTTGACCAGGAAGTTCAGCACAACTCCCGATTATGAAATTTTCAATGTGAGTCTTTCGTCTCGTTGCCCATTTGTCGGCAAACATTCCAACATCAATCCCACCTCTTACACGCCGCACGATTTGTTCCAGGAATATGTGATATCGCTGCTTGCAAATGTATATAATAAGATAGGTTACGACGATAATGAGGGAGACGATCAATTAACCATTTTATTGCGCCGAGAAATCAATCGTCGAGCTTGTAAGCTCGAGTATGCCGAGTGCATCTCAAAGTCTCAAACTCACTTCTCAGAATGGAGAAATAAAAATAAGACGTAAGTATAAGAGTCTACTTGCCGCTCATTCGCATCCATTTGTCCTTGGGCTCGTGCAATTTTTAGACAAACATCGAGATAATGCCAAGTGAACGAAACTCGATATTGAGATTAATCACAGATAAATCTGTATGATTGTTTTTGTTTTCTTTTTTTTTAAATAATAATCAATTAATACCTTGAAACAAAGTATCTCGAGAGACTTTTCTCAACACTCGTTAAAAAAATAATACGTCCAAGTGGATTTCCCTCCTTCCAAAGCTTATTTTAGAGCTCGTATGTTTTTATTATACAATTACTTGTTGCTAAAAGTTACTTTTGCCCACAGTATTTCGAAGAATCAAAGGTCGGTGGCATACTGCACCGCAATAAAATATGGTAGCACTGCTGACTGGGAATTTTTGTGGAAACAATACAAGAGTTCCAACGTGCCAACGGAGCGAGTAATTATTTTAAATGCACTTGGCTGCACCAGAGATACGCAATTACTCGAAAAGTTAGTAACAATATGAATTAAGAATGAAATGCCTTATTGGTTGAATGGAAATAATTTTTCTCCCCCCCCCCTCTCTCTCCTTTTCTAGATATCTTCTAATGGCCCTAACAGGTTTTCAAAATAGTCACATTCGCAAGCAAGATCTTTCGAGCGTTTTCAATGGAATTTACACTGCGAGTGAGCAAGGAGCCGAATTTATTATCGAATTTGTTCAAACGTATCACGACAATATTATTAAGTAGTAAGTAAATTAATCTCACGTCGCGGCAGTAGAAAATGTTGAGAATATTTGGCGATGGAGTGCTCGTAGTAGTTTGACAATTACGATGAAATAATTCTTTATCCATAAAACTTGTTGCAACTTGAATTACAAAGGCTTACTTCAGGCGCATAAGAATGTATATATATATAAGCAAAATGTAAACTCGCCATTAAAACTCAACGTACTCTAACGCCAATTTATTCAATTGAAAGCGTCGATTACTTCGTTATTAAAAATTAATATGAATATCCTTCAGTTTTAATAGTTCTGGTGAAATGGGAAACTTTATTACCGGGGCGCTGCAGTCGTATTCAACGGAAAAGCTAGTTAAGAAAGTCGAAAATCTATTGAAGAGTGATGAAACTTACCTCAATCCCATCAAGTCGTCTCTAGAAAAGAGCTTGAAAATCGCGAATTACGAGCTCGATTGGTTCCACAAACACTCCCCCATTATAATCAACTCGATAGTCTGCGACGATTATAGCACGGCCTACCAACTGCCGGACAATATAATTCCCAGTGCTTATAAGATTCGTCTCACACCCTTCATCGTTCCAAATAATTTCACGTTCAACGGCCTCGCCAACATTGCTGCCAAAGTACACAAGAGCACAAGAACAATCGTACTGCACGCCGACCAATTAACCATCAACCACTTGACGGTCCACGAATTCAACGAGGAAAATGATCTCCCCAACGAGCTAAAAGTCGCAAAAGTCACGCAAACTGAAAAATACCATTTCTTGAATATCGTCATGGAAGCGCCAATCAAAGCCGCGACAAACATAAGAATCAACATTGCGTACACGGGAGCTTTGAACACCGAAATGAGGGGATTCTACAGGAGCTCCTATACCATCAACAACGAAACCAGGTACGCACCCACCCACACATATATACATATACACGTCGTTCTTGCAACATGCGCATAACAATGCCAATGGGCCCAAACGAGATTGATTCTCGTTTACTTCTATTGCCTTGATCTTATAGCCCAATGGCTTTTAATTTAGATGGTTGGCGGCAACGCATTTGGAGCCAGTCGCTGCGCGAAAAGTCTTCCCCTGCTTCGACGAACCCGCCCTCAAATCAACTTTCGACATAAGTGTCGATGTGCCCAAGTTTTACACGGCCATTAGTAATATGCCAGTCAAATCAAAGTCGGCAACGTGAGTATATGCTCTTTGGATCTTATTTCTCCTTCGAGAAGTCTAATATCCACTATCAGTGGCACAATTGCTATTTGCGAGCAGGTTAATTGACAGTCAATTTCCCTAAAAAAAATGCTTACAGGGGGCTTTGGCAATTCCACCAGACTCCCGTCATGTCAACGTATTTAGTGGCCGTAGTTGTAAGTGACTTCGAGTACCAACAGCACACCGTCGACTCTCGGGTTTACGGTGTTTGGGCCAGTCCGCCTATGGCCCAGCACCTCAACTACTCCCTCGAACTCATTCGGCCGATCGTCCACTTCCTGGAGACTCACCTGCGCGTCCCCTACGGCCTCCCCAAGCTCGATATGATCGCGCTGCCCGATTTCATATCCGGCGCCATGGAGAACTGGGGCTTGCTCGTCTTCCGCGAGACCAACATGCTGTACGACGGGGGAGAAATCTCGAGCATTACCGCCAAGCAGGCGGTGCGCAATGTCATCGCCCACGAAATTGCACACCAATGGTTTGGCAATCTCGTCAGTCCACTCCGATGGGATTACTTATGGCTTAGCGAAGGCTTCGCGAGGTACTTCCAGTATCACGCCCATAGCCATGTAAGTTACGACCGACGGCCTCACTCGCTCGCCCTTTCGTTTCATCCCTTCTTCGTTTTATAAGCTTTCCCGTTCCGTATACGCTCCCCTCCCATATCCCACCACTATTCGCGAATATTCAGTGAAACGATGAAGTTTATGGAAGTACGCGCCGAGTATTCACTTTGCTACGCGTATTATTGGTAATTTTCGAGCTAAATAGGAACATTAAGCAGTTGTGAATAAACGAGGAAAATAAGCACATGTGTGGGGACGTTAGAAGCGTATGTCGAATAATTTATAAAATCGACGATTTATATTTGCGCCAAGTCGAGCATTTTTAGATTAGAAAATTATATATATATATATATATATATATACGTGGCTTTGGGAGAAAAATGCTTATCTTCCAGATTTGATTAAGATAAATAAAAGGCATAAAGTTGGATGCATAAAATACGTGGCACTATATATATATATATATATGTATATATATAGAGCTCGAGTAGGCTGAATATATGTCGAGAGGAGAGAAAACATAATTAGATAAATATTTTTTAAATCAATAAATATCCGAATGGAGTATTTACGAGTCGTGAGAAAATAAAAATACTCACGAAATTGATTTCTATTTAAACGTTAATGCTTTACTTAAGCTTGGTAATAAAACTCTTAACTTCTTGGCTCTTTGTTAATATCTAAATATCGGAAACAAGAGAATTCTTTTAAAGGAACCGTCGTGCTAATTTCATACGAAAATGCTTAACTCTACAATGATAATTTATTTTTTTAATCAGTTTCTACTTAATCTTTTACTAAAATAATAATACTTATTACTCACGTAATAATACTTGATTTCATCTTGTTTTATGTATTTTTTTTTTTTTTTTTTTTTATATTTTATAAACTCTACTCGGCGAGATTAGAACGCGCTATTAAGAAGGACACTCGACTTTTAATTAGTATGGGGAATTTTTTGTTTTCTATTTCACCGCGATGCCCCATAGATTGACAATAGAAAAAAATATTATTTTACATATTATTGATTATTATATGAAGAGCAAGATGATTTTGCTTTTTGAAAATTGAAAAATCTGAAAAGATTCAAAAATTTATTATGATTTAAAAATGTGCATCGGATCGTAGACGAATCTTTATCACTAATTCATGATAAATGAAATAATTTTAAAGTAGTACATAAATAGATTTGTTACACGAGTAAAAGATTGAATTTCAACAAAAAAAAAAAAACACAGAAGAATAAATATAAGGCTTGATTTGGGAAAATTCGTCGAATATCTTTTGTAATATTTATTAATATAACGAGTGTCACAATAAATGGTGTTCAGTTGTCATTGGGATTGAGGAGGATTTACCATCTAACCATGTATTCATAGGCGAATATAATTCATTCTAACAATCAATTGTGTTTCGAATGTACGACCGTTAGGCTGAAGCTTTGTGGCATTTGGAAACGCAATTTGTTGTCGATCACTTGCAAACATCATTTTCACCTGATGCATCGGGCGGTACACATCCAGTGACTCACAAAGTCCACAGTCCCAGTGAAATCAAAGCGATATTCGATAAAATATCGTATGCCAAAGCTGGAAGTTTAATTAGAATGATGGAAAAATTGGTTGGCCTGGACACATTTTACGACGCCTTAAATCATTATCTCCAACAGCGGTACGGACACTATATATTTATGAATTTACATTAAGCATTGTCGACTGATTGGCTGAAACATTCCTCTAATCATTCGTCAATTATTCGAGCATAAAGTTACAAGCCAATCTTTAAATATGTTACAATTGTGCGGTGCTTATTAATTCATTAATCGTTGGAGCGTCTCAAGCGTTTAAGTGAGCGCCTCGTGTATCTTGGCAATTTTTCGAATTCAATTGACGCTCGTCATTAAACTGAATATTAATTTTATTAATTAATACGGGTGCACTACTTTTCACAGCCAATACTCAACAGGAACGCCGAAAATTTTATTCTCTGCCTTCCAAAAGAAAGTCACGTCCAACCCTGCAACGGCATTCAACGTAACCAAAGTTATGAACAGTTGGACCCGACAATCGGGCTTCCCCGTTGTGAACGTCGCTTTCAAAAATAATACCGCCACACTAACCCAAACGAGATTTTACTTACGACCGGTAATAAACGAGACCAGCAGAACTGTATGGGCCGTGCCAATAAATTGGGCTACCCGCACTGATCCCAATTTCAACAATACCGAAAGAGTCATTTGGCTCGAGGAGAAGTCAACATCCAAGCAAATGGCGAATCTGAGCGACGACTGGGTCATTCTCAACATTCAGCAAACCGGTGAGTTTCAATTGCGCTATCTACTAAAATTACGGTAATTTATGTCCCCAAGGACGTTAAGCCTTACCACGACAGCTTTCACTTGCCAAAGATCAAGAGAGATTCTTATCCCATTCGGATATACGATATTGAAAAGTGCCGTCATAATAATAATGCTCCACGTTCCATTAAATCCATTCAGTTCAATTCAATAAGGACGAGGGAATAATTTCGCAAAGGACGCATTACGCATTTGTTAGTGGCGAGAGCGAACGTTTCTATCCCCCCGCATGTCGTAGGTTACTATCGGGTCAACTATGAGACGACAATGTGGCAGCGCATCATCGACGCCCTCAACTCGAGCGAGCGCTCGGTCATCCACGAGATCAATCGAGCCTCCCTTATCGACGACATGCTGAACCTCGGCCGTGCCGGACACTTGGACTACGAGATTGTCCTCGCAGGTGTGCGTTACCTCGCCAACGAGACTGCCTACGGGCCATGGAGAGCCGCCCACAATGGCTTCTCCTACCTCGCCAAACGCTTCAACGGCCATCCCGAGATTTATGACTCGTACAGGGTACGCGCTTATCAATTTATCCCCCCCCCCGCCACCCCCGCCCCACCACCACCACCATCACATCTCATCGTTAATCAATCGGGATTTAATCGCAGACCTACCTGCTCTCCCTCCTCGAGCCGAGCTTCCAGAGATTAGGATTCGAGGGAACGTCCGCGGAGCCCCACACGGACACACTACTACGCACACTCGTCCTCGAGTGGTTGTGCAGCCTCGATCATGCCGAGTGTATTAAGGAAGCTGGTCGGCTTCTGCGCGAGGAGCAGCTCAACTTGAGGTCTGACTCTTCTTCAGCCTCACTCATTCTATTCTTTCGACTTTAACAAAGCACGCTCTCTTTCTCTCCCGTTTTATGCCTTCAAAGTATTCACGCTCGAAGGAAGAATGAAAGCACAAGATAAAGACAAGTCACATCGTATTCTACTTGATATTCCAAACGATATTAACAAGGAAAACACATATTAATCAGTGTGCATTGAAAAAGGCAAAATATGGTTAAAAATTTGATTGACGAAGCGTTTTTTTTATTGACTCGCAGATCAAATTTATATAGAAACATTAACTTCAATAGGCTTACCACAATTTATAACATAACCATTAGCTTTAAATCGATTCAATTCCCACTCTTATGATAGTTTTAATTTATCGAATTAATTTGGTTGCTCGTCATTGTCGCAGTCTACATACATAGATATTTAAGGGCTCAGGGAAATTATTTCGAAAATTTAAAAATCTAATTAAAACTAATATTTTAATTCGTCCCGACATAATATCTCAAACTTAAATCGAGCCGACGTGAATTTAATATTATTACACGTGCCAGAAATTCAATAAATCAAACGATTCGTAGCTTATTTACATTTCCACATATCAATTTTCACGCACAAAACACTTACTATTTTAGCTTAATCGCAACGGCGGGAATCGGGAATTTTTAAAATGGCAAAAATGTTAACCGATCAAGCAAATTATTAGCATGAGTAGCATTAATATATATGATTGTCTTCATTATTCAGCAATAAAGTGCCGTCAAATCAACGGAGCTTCGTCTATTGCACCGCCATTAGGCATGGAACGGCCGGTGACTGGAATTACTTGTGGACGAAATATGAAAGATCGAATTACGCCGAAGAGAGATCGGTTATTTTATCAGCACTGGCGTGCTCTGAAAATTCGACGAATTTAGAAAAGTATATAAATACTACTTGCCCACCCATAAACAATAAATTATACAACGAAGCCGAATAATCAATAACCTTCTTTCCAGGCTGTTATACAATACAATTACAAGCGATGGTCAAATCAGACTTCAAGATGCTAAAAGGACATTCATCAATATTATCGATAGCAGTCTTATTGGCGTGCAAACAACTTTGCAATTTATCTCATCAAATTATGGTGAAATACAGAAGCAGTAAGATTTTTTTCTACGCGAAACTCTTATTCGTAATATCCGCATTTATTTATTCATTTCCTTTTGGGCAAATCCGCCGACAATATTCAAATATTTATTTCCAAATCATACGAACGCCTATTTACCATCATTTAAATCATTTTCCCATCTAAGCACTTAATACCTTGTTATCTATATACACTTATGTGTGCGTGTGTGTGTGTGTGTTTTATTTTTCATTCAGTTTCAACGATGAGAGTACAATCAAGAGTATCTTTAATAGCATATCAAACCGATTGCCAACGAATAATTTGTTCGCAGAGGTGAGTGATTATTAATAACTAATTGAAAAATACTTAAGAAAAAACATACTTAATATGGAATGTAATTCCTCCTAGTGATTCCTTTGCACCAACTCTCTTGATATATTAATAAGGTTCCACTAATGCATTACACTAATATTTCGTATGTATTTGATTATTTGTGATGATTAAATTTAGAGCTTAAACATTTGTTTACTCATTTAAGTTCGATAATTTCGTGACTAATATCACGAAATACTTGCCAAATATGAGCAAATCTCTTCACTCCTCACTCAAACGTGCGAAATACGAATTGAATTGGTATAATGAGCGAGCTCCAAGAATCATCGTGTGCTTGGACAAGTACAATTACGAATTGAACTATCGTTTACCGACATTTGCCGAGCCCGAGCACTATGACATTCATCTCAAGCCGTATTTCGAGGAGGACGATTTCAAATTCGAGGGAAGCCTCGCCATCAACATCAACATTAAAATCGACACATTCAAAATAGCTCTCCACTCGGATAAGTTAATTATGCAGAAAATATATGCGTCCGATAAGGCGTACGAGGTTCTGTCGTATTCCCAGAACGACAATACCAACATCTTGACCATTTACTTCAAGAAGACAATACTTGCGGGGAAGTCGTTTAAATTGAATTTCAATTATCGAGGATACCTGAGGGAGGACATGAAAGGATTTTACAAGAGTTCTTACACCGATCAGAATGGAAATAAGAAGTAAGTATTTAAGCAGCTGACATCTAATCCAGAATCTCCAACAATCTCAAAGAATTATTTTACAAGTAATTATGCTTCAAAGAACTATTTGACAAGTAATTATGGTTTTCAAGAACTATTTATACAAGGAAAGATAAAATATTTTAAACGATAAAAATCACGAGTACATATTTGATAGTAAATATTAAAATGAAATTCAATTCATATAATCGCATCGCCTCGAAATATAGCGAACCCGATTTATGAGAATTAAATTTGCTGTTTTCTACCTTTAAGCATTTCTATTGGCATTACATATAAAATAAGAATGACTAAAATAACCGGATATTTAAGTGCACACAAAGCAAACTATAACGGCTACCCGTAAAATAATGTAACATGCATTTTACTTGTCGTACTGTTGTTTCGTAAATTCACACGATCGGACGAAAAAAGGCTTCAAACATATTTGCAAAGCTAAACTCGAGGCCTTTTGTAAAATTCCCTCCATTACGCAACATTGACCGAAGCTCAACCACTTCATCGAGCATTCCCAATGCCCCAACCATTCTCTATCGCACAAAATGCCTCAAAACATCTCTTCCACTCTCTTCTCTTCTCTCGTTCCCAAGGTGGATGGCGACCACTCAATTCGAGCCAACATACGCAAGAAGCGCTTTCCCCTGCTTCGACGAGCCGTCATTTAAGTCAAAGTTCACCGTACACATTGCCAAGGAGACGGGATACCGGACTCTCAGTAACATGGGCTCCTACCCCACAGAGAGAAACGAGTAAGTCATTCTTTCCTTTTTTTTCTACACACCATAAACATTCTTTATTCAATGCTTGTTGCAAATTCCGAATTAATAAGGGGTGAAGAAAATAAGAATTGCAATAGATGTACTAGTGTTTCCTTTAATTAATGCGGAATGTTGGGTGTAAGGAACATATAGGAAGAGAGCGTTTAAGCACGAAATTATAATCAATATTGTGGCATTGTTTTACCATTAGCGTTGAAATATTTCTCATCGATGATTCGGATAACTTGGGTTAAACGTAAATTTAACTTTTATGCAAATACGAAAACAGTCGAGACATTAATTTTATATTAAAGTAAATATATATATGTGTGTGTGTGTATATTAAACTTGGAGATAAATTGTTGATTGCTTTGAAATGCAAATATGGCGAGATTCGATAAAATTCAATGTTAATATAAATTAGTGCATTTCAATCGATCGTATAAAATGTTCCGCGCGCCAGGTCTGCATTTTATTTATCTCATTTTCATAAAGAACTTTCTGAATTTATTCGAAAACCAACTGCCAAGGCGGAAAACTCTCATATTTATGTGTTAGATCTCGTATAGTTTGGAGTGGCCACGTTAAACTAGCCGGGGGCACTTTTCATATTTAGCTTTCCTTGCGCGGTCTTTACGTGAAAAAATTGTTCATTCGATTTGGCTCAATAATAAAAGTATTATTCGGATTATCCGAGCAATAATGGAAAAATAAACAGTTGCCGGATTGAATAAAATTCTCTGCGTGCTTGACGGTAAAAGGATGAATAAAATATAAAACTGTAAATCGGGAGCTACAGAGATGAAAATTTAAGCTTCAACAAATCAACTCACGTCTATAGTTTATGGAAATTCGGAAAAGCATGTGAAATCCTGCCTTTTGACTTTCCTTGTGTGTACGCCGATTACATGCTCCTTTGACTGCGTTATGATAAAAATCAATTAGAATTTTAATAATGAATAACAATGCAAACAGCCATATCGTAGATTTTTACTTTCAGCATAAGTATTATTACATTGTATATAATTATTATGATTTCCAAGTAATACACTCTACATAAATCTATTACATCATAATTCTCCCGTCTACCACTTTGCTATATCTTGACGCAGTAATTCATTCGGTTTTATTTAAGTACATTAGATAACGGAAAGTCATTGTAGTATTCCAATATCTTAACAGCTACGAAACAGTTCAATATTAAATAATTTAAATTTATAGTTTAGTAAAATACATGTACATTTATCATTATCTGTAGTTCTAATGCTCAAGTTTGGGACGACTACAACACAACTGTGAAAATGTCGCCGTACACCTTGGCTTTCATAGTTTCTGACTTCAAGAAATATCCAGAAAGCGACTCCAAGGTATCGGTGTGGGCCAAACCTCAATTAAGGAATCACTTGACCTATGCACATGAGATTGGAGAGAGAGCTTTGCGCACCTTGGAAAATTTCACCGAGATTTCATATCCCCTGAAAGAACTCAACTTCGTCGCTGTTCCGGACTTTGATAAGGGAGCTATGGAAAATTGGGGCCTCGTTACATTCAGGTAGCCAATGATTTATTGTCGCAATGATGCGTATTTCATTATTGAAATCACTTGCCTAAATCACGAGCATAAACATATGTTCGATAAAAAAAATGTATTTATTTACGCGTGTTTTATGTGTTTGAAATGCGTAAATCATTTGGAGAACAACGAAGAAGCCCAATAATATAATATATTTATGTTTACTTATCATACGCATCACACACGATAATGGCTATTTCGATTTAATTTAGACTTTGGGTAATGATTTTTTTTTTTTTTTATCCAAGTCACTTAATATTCAATGAAAATTAATTCCAATATTATCCATCAATTTATAGATTTGTATTCAATCTTTATCTTTGTTTTCTCTCTCAATTGACAATTGCTCCTTAGCAACAAAAAACTATTTCACGTATGGTTTCCGGAAAATTAATATATCCTTTATTGCATTTACTTCAGATACACATTATATAATGAACAATGTATGATAATTTTCTATGTGGCCGTTTGTAAAAGAAGTCGTGTTTACTCATTCAAATATCGAAATTTCATACTTGCCAATTCAAGAAAGATCGCAATAAATAAATTAAGGTTGAAAGTAAGGTGAGTTTAATGCAAAATATTCCTCCTCCTTATTAGAGAGTACGGTCTTACGTATGACAAAGAGGCAACGTCCGCATCATTTAAGCGATACGTAACTACAGTAATCTCTCATGAGCTGGTGCACATGTGGTTTGGCAATTTAGTTACTTGCGAATGGTGGGATTTCACGTGGCTCAATGAAGGATTTGCCGAATATCTTGGATATTTAATCGGCGACACGGTAAATTATTGTTTCATTTGAATTGCTATCCACTAGCTTTATATTTCCAAATTATTATACGTGAAAATCATATGTGTGTGTGTTGTGTTGTGTGTTTGTTGTGTATACGTAGTTGGAGCCGAGCTGGGAACTATTAAAGGAATTCGTAGTTAAGAATACGCATGCTGCATTTGAATTCGATTCATCAGAAAGTTCACATTCTATGAATAATCACGTTAATACGCACACGGAAGTGGAAAAAGGATTTGACAAAATTGCTTATGCAAAATGTAAGACCTACTCATTAAAATCTAATTTATATTCTGATAAAAATAGCAGACCAATAATACCTTATCATTTGGCGACTTGTTACTTGCTTATTATAATGTTTTTAGAATTTATTCGAACGTTTCGATTCGAAATATTGTTAAAAATGTGATAAATCGTGACTGACAGTAACAGTTAATAAATTAATAAATAAATTTCGTTCCTTTTCATTTTACTACATAGATATGGGAAAAATGGTCTTATACAGTTACATTTAAAATTGTTGCTAACAATTTATATATATTTTTTATAAATTAAAAACTGTTTGCGTACATATAATATTTATTGCAAATACTTGAAATACGTCTTCGTTTAAAATTGATCATCATTTAAAAATTTGTCAACCACGGATATCTGGAAAAGAAAGTTTTTATTTGACGAAATTTACTTATTTAATTATATTTACACTTGTATATTTAACTTATACAAATTTTTAATATGTTTAATAATTATAAGCTTGCATAGATTCTCGTTAGCATTAAACATTCTCAATTATGTTCAAGTAATGTGTATATATAGTACTTGAAGACAATCCAAAATTTCTGACTAATATTTGTAATATTCAATAAATTCTAACGTTCGTTATATATTTATAATTTTATTAAATTTTTAAATAATGGATCTTTAAACGAATGAATATAACTTTCGACTAGTTTAGTATTAATGATTGATGGATCAGTAATACAACAAATTGATAATTTGTGCTTGATCGGTAAATTAAAGTTTCTATATATAATAAATAAAATAAAATTAAAATAAATTAATTGTACAGAAGTAAGCAATCTAGACATTAAGATAACATTGGATTTATTGTAGCAAATAAGATCGATGAAAGTGCAAGCAATCCATCACAAAAGTATGTTCAATAATTTGTTTAATAACCGATAAATTGATTGTGCAGCTGCATCGGTATTACGGATGTTACATCACACCTTCGGTAGCAAGATCTTCTTCCAAGTATTAAGAAACTACCTAAGTAATTACAAATACAGTACCGCGCGACCCGAGTACATTATCAATGAATTTCAAGCCGTAATTGATAAAGAAGGAATTGAACTTCCGGGAGACTTGGAAGTCGATGTAAGCACTTTCATAACAAGTTGGACGTCGCAACCAGGATATCCAATTGTTAATGTTACACGAGTTGGCTCCACGGTCTTCTTCGCCCAGGTATTTTTAAATTATTGATTTGAAAAAATTCCAAACTCCTGCTGCACACTTTATCGACGAATGCTTGATATTAAATTTGAAAAATTAATTAGAAGTATTCTCTCGCGCTTTCTGTCACCAGCATAATTATATATTGAACAATGGTATTTTCATCGGAGCACTTATCGTAATGACTTGTTGTAATTTAATTTATAAATAAATTAGGTCAATTTAGGAAAAGTAAAGAGCGAATTATGCTTCTCGTTGAAGATCCTAGCCACTTTGTCAAATACGTATATATATATATATATATATGTATTTGTATGCGTGTATTTGTGCTTTCGATTATTTCTTTGTAATTTTGAATTCTTTGAGCTTCTATTATTGACGTTGATATTAAGAAAATCGACCACGTACTTTTAATTAATTTTGCAGCTTTACAAGCATATTCAAATCCATAGAATCCATACTCGTGTTAGCCTTACATTAAAATACTTCACTTTTTAATCTCAAGCGTAACTCCAACTCGCTGTAACTCTTTGCTCGATATTAATCGTAACCTATTGGCATTTAGCTGGTAAATAACTTGGAATGCGTCACTCTTAAGGCAGTCGAGATGAATGTAAATCTCGAGGCATAATTTGCAGTCCAATCAAAGTGTTTGCTAATTGTAGGAACGCTTTGTTACATCATCGTCCGGGGGCGCCGATAATCAAATATACTGGATTCCAATAACTTACACGACCGAAAGTGAGTCGGACTTTAAGAATACGGCACCGCGATTCTGGCTCGGCAAGGACGAGAAGCAGATCTCGTTGCGACCGAACGACAGCTGGTTCGTCGCCAATATTCAAGAGTGCGGCTTCTATCGTGTAAATTACAACGTCGAGAACTGGCGCCAACTGACGGTCCTCCTCGACAGCGAGGAATTTTCGTCGATCGATGATGTTAATCGCGCTCAGATAATCGACGACTCGCTCAATTTGGCCAGAGCCGGCTACGTTAATTACGACGTCGCACTTGACATCACCAAGTTCCTCGCTCGGGACACCAATTACCTGTCGTGGAAATCATTTTCCAACGGCATCACCTACCTCAGTCAAAGGCTCGAGAGCAAAGAAGATTCCAAGCGGCTTTACGCTCGCTACATTTTGTCATTGGTGGGCAATAGCTACGACAAGTTGGGCTTCGACGAGAACCTGGAGGCGGACAGCACCGAGACTCAGCTTCATCGGCAGCTCATTTTGAATTGGGCCTGTAAAATGGGCCACAGCGACTGCATCAAGCAAGCCAAGGCTCGCTTCAACAAGTCCACGTAAGGTTTTTTTAAATCTTAAAAAGAATCGCACTCCCACATACAAATTGTGCCCAACTCGTAATCTCATTGATTGCAGAATTACACCAAACATTGCAAGCGCCGTCTATTGTACGGCTATAAGACATGGATCGAGCAGCGAATGGAACGTACTCTGGAGCAAATACTTGAATTCGAATTTGGCGACGCACAAATTGGCAATTCTCAACGGTCTTGGCTGCACCAAGGATTCTTCCCTTATACGAAGGTAAGGCTCGAGTGAACCGAAGAAGAACGGAAGTCAAATATGTTCTTCTCCATAAATGATCTTCCTCCCCACAGATATTTGGATCTCGTTATATCATCCGACTCGAAAATCCGCCGACAAGACATTGGAACTGTTTTAGCCTCGATTTACAGCTCCGGTGAGCTCGGCCTGCAGACGGCCATCAGTTACTTTGCAGCGAATATTCTCAAATTGTACACTTTGTGAGTAATAGCCAGCACACATATATTTATTGTCGCGAATTGAATTCTTTGACGCAAATTGTGTGGAGAGCAAAGCCAAATTAGACGATTAAATAATTGAGAATTTCGTGAAAACGTTTGGAAAGAATTTATTTCACTTTGTGATATCTCGGGTTTTATCCTTGCTGTTTCTTAATAATGATTTATACTCGCACATAAAGTTGCAAGAGAATTCGCATTAAGATCTGCTCTAGAATCTCAAATTTATTGGCGCAATCGAAGCATTTGCACAACAAATAATTTAACCTCGGTCGATAATTCATAAGACTATTGTTTTTCTTTTGTAACAAAATGGCAGCTTTGGAAATTGGAACGAAATTGGATCTCTCTTCGTAAAAATGGCCGCCCACATCTCCTCAAGTCTACAAATCTCTATTGTAAGAGTTTTTCTTTTTTTACATTTTTAGATAAAAAATTTTTATTATCAATTAAGATTACGACTGAAACGAGGCAATTCTAAAACCAAAGTAACATTATGTCATTCTTACGTAAAGTTTGGCTAAAGTTTTTCCCTTATTCTCCATATATATATATGTGTATGTATGCCCACCAATACATATAATGTTGATTTAAAATTTCAGCTCGAAAAATTGGCAAATCTCGTTCTTGCTTTCGAAATACAAGGTTCCTTAAAAGCAACCATAAAGACTGCCAAGTTCAATCTTAATTGGTCAAGCCAATATCATGGTGAAATTAATGCATGGCTGTCAAAAAATTACAGATACGACGGAAACGATACGTCGATATTTGATTCGTCCTATCGACATGCAAATTCATCGTATTATTGAAGGTCATTAGTTATTACTATGCGTTATTGTATTATGTTGTACTTATGTTGTAGCTATTTACTCAAATTAAACTAAGAAACTAATTTCAACTCGAGATGGTAAATTACTTATTCAAATCTCTTATCTCGTGTATAAATGAAAAATAAAAAAAGTTTTATTATTTATATATATATATATATAGAGTTTTTGATAAACGACACAAATGACTGATTGTAATTATCATTGGAAAGTCAACAACTAATTTCGAAATTCAATATTTATTTTCATTGACAATTTAAACAATGGATTAATCAATTAACTGAACAAGTATTTAGCATCTAAGGTTCGCCGATTATATTTCCATGATTTGTACGAAATATATGATAAATGTTTATGCATTAAAAATATTATCGAAGGAAAATAAAAGGAATCATTTAGCAAATTAAGACAACTTTATTATCCTCTGTTCTCAGTAGTAACATTGTTATGAATAATTTCATTAACAAATTGTGGTTCAGATTGGCTAAGCCCTTTAGAGACTTTTGAAGACATTCAACATATTATAGTATTATCCTCACTTTCATTTTTATTGACAATATGTGAGAATTTGGCAAGACTTCTTACAAGAATTGAGATTAATGGGCACTGTCAACTATTTTAAAATTCTAATACTCAAAACATACGTCGCAGCAAAGCTTATCCATAGCCCAAGTTTGTTTTTTATATTGTCAAACTATAATATGTATATACATATATATATATATACATACATACATATATATATATATATACACATATAATACTTGAGCAATGACGATATTCTGCAAAGTGTACCGTGAAATCGACATGAAAATAACATAAATATATATACTTGCCTTTAATAATGGAGAATAAATTTTTATTTATACCTATATAGAAATGTTTTTTTACGCTTATTTATCAACAACATATGAGATACTTTAAATAAAAATAATAACACTTCCGATGCATTTATTTACTTTTTAATGCTATTATTATTATTGTTGTTATTATTATTATCATTATTATTATTATTATTATTATTATTATTATTATTATTATTATTATTATTGTTGTTGTTATTATTAATGTGATACGTACTTAATTAGTTTACAATTATTCAAGACGATAATAAAAAGTTCAAGTTATTATTTATAACTACGTTAGATAAGTAATTTATTCCTTATAAAATATACTCTTTTATAATTGATTATTCATTATATTGTGTTACACTAGTGCATGTAATTCTTCACATAAAAATGCAACAACTTTATGATTAATTGATATTATAGAAAAATATTCTCTTAAATAATTTGCAGTGCCCATTGCAATTGTGTACTAATGAGCTTTAAAATTCTTTAAACATTCCATTGTTTATTAAGATACATCATCTTTCCTATTTTTTCTAGCACGATGTAAGCTTATATAAATGTAGATTATACAATGGAAATGAAAATTTATGACACTGTTTATTGCATTGGCATGTAAATAATATGTCCGTTGGTTTAAAATATAAATATTATTTTTATCTGTGTTGAAGTGATAAGAATTTTTAACAGACATATGCTTGTAAATTGTCATTATTTCTATTGTCGACAATATTAATACATCGACTTTTAAGTGTCCAATCATTTAAAAATTATAATTGGCGATGCTTTAATGCCATACAAAATAACAATAATACTTATTTTTATTTTATTTTATATTTTTTAATACTCTCTATTTCTATCTTAATCTTAATAAATAAAGAATGATTGGAGAATTAAATTTGAAACTATCCATCTCGTAATTACGCTTTCTTTGTAATTTTTCCAATAACAATACCTTCACATGTCTATTTACACCAGAGTATAAAATTTCTTGCTATAAATAACTCTTGTACACTTTTACCTACAGATTTAATTGATTATAAGATTAATGGGTACGTATTCTTATCTAAAAATACGTTTCATTGAATTATTTATATATACGCGCGCGCGTGTCTGTGTGTGTGTGTGTGTATAACTATAATAACGAATTTGATGGAATAAATTTAATGAATAATATTGATTTGTGATTTCTTTGGAAGGATATGCTTTTATTAATTTAATCACAAACGTATTGCTCGTAGTGGAAAATTGCTTGATATTTTAAATAAAGTTTTAAATGTCTTAATTTTAGGCAATAAAGTGAGCAATGATGTACTTACATTTCTTTTCAATCAGTTAAACGAAATCCCCTCAAATTATTTATTCGTTTGTTCGTTTATATTAAATTGCAAATGCCTTTACAATGCGTGCATAGCCAGAGAAATTTTTTGCTAAAATTTCATTGAACGATATTTATCATTTTCTCAATTATGGACTGTGAAATTTTCGTTCATTATGTTAAAGTGGATAAATATTTTACAGCATCTCATACGCAAAATAATATTTATATTTTATAAAAACAGCGCGAAGAAACGTTCATTAAATGCCTACACTCAACTAAGAATAATACCAAATGCAGCAAGTAAAACTAATTGAAAACAAATAAAGCGCTAAAAGTAAGTCATTGTCCCTGAAAACTATTTAAACTCGAGCTGTTGGATCGTAAAAATGCTTATAAATCATTTTCTACGATTGTTTCGATGTGAAGTTATAATTTTCGGTAAGCCACTGCATGAAGCATAATTTTGTTTTTCCAGAAAAATTAACATGTTTTCGCAATAGTGTTTGGCAAATGAGAGGCTTATAAATAATTGTGCCACATTATGCATATAAGAAAAGAACCGGAAACTCCCAACTGCAATGCAAGATACTCTATATTTTAGAACCCGAAATATTATTATTATCTCGCTTATGCTTCGAGGCAATAATACTCCTCACAATTTGTACTCCATTCATTTACGTCTTCGTTTTCAGCCAATTGTGAATTTGCTTGTGGTTTTTCTCCAGCCACTGAATATTCGACTCGACGTGCTCGATCGCCTGCTCGGCAGCTCTTGAGGCGCTACCAAATTCGTCTTTATGATCGTTCACGAAGTCGACGAGCTGCGATAAGCATTAAAAGTGAGCGGAAGCTCAAATTAGTCATTACTATTAATAATAATCATAATAAGCACAATTGTTGGACTTTTTACAAAAAGAAAACTCACGTCTTTTAGCTCGTATTTAGTATTAATGCGGTTTGTCGATGCTCTAATGATGCCATTAATGGTGCTGAATGACGTGCCTAAGCTGCAAAATAAGAACTCAAATGTCAATCTCGCCTTATTATACGAATTGCAATTGCTTATCTCGCACAATGATATTCCAATGCTTATAATATAGCTTTATTGGATTCGTTCTTAGTCCGCCGAGAGTGCCACCATTCATCAGACCGCCGTCAATTCGTAATTAAGCCCGCATAAAAACTCAATTATTATAGAGAAAAGCAAGCATCCTATCGAAAATGTAAGGGAACGTGATTTTTGTCCATTAGCAGGAGTATTGTCGTTCCAACGACTCCCACCCGACACCCACCCGACACCCACCCGACACCCACCCAACACCCTCACCAATACTCACTATTGCTTCAATTGAGTCCACTTGTTCCTGAAGAAGTTGAAGGTTATCGGCTGGCCGATTATATTATTGGCCACCGAGGCGAACACCCTCGTCATGTCCTGCTTCCTGATGTTCGAATTGCTGGTCGAGGCCCAGGTGAGGTACCTGCTAAGCAGCCAGGTCTCCCTCGTGCAACCTAGCGCCTGCAACAGCAGGTCCTTCTCGGAGCCGACGTTGGACTTGAGGTACTGTTGCCACAGGAAATCCCAATCGGCATCCCCGCCCCTACGTATCGCCGTGCAATAAATAATGCCCTTGAGGTTCGGCGAGATGGGATTGTTGAGGCTGGGATCGGGACTGGACCGCCAATCATTGAACTGCTTCACGGCGTTGCTCACGCAGTCCTCCTGCCCGAGGTCGCAGGCGAACGCGAGGATATCAGCGCGCGTGAACAGCGTCAGCTGGGAATCGTTCGCGACCTCTTTGAAGCTGACGTTGTGGTAGACGTTGTGGAGGAGCTTGAGGCAATGCTTCTGTGGGTTAATGGCAATTACGGCTGGCTTTAGTCGCCCGGCCAATCCAGATGCGTGGGAGGGGATTTCGCGGGGGTGGGCAATCGAGGTCGTTTCATGCCGATCTATACGAAATGCTCTTCGCCTGAGAGCAAGATCGGGGCAAAGAGCGCTTAATAAGCGGGATAGTGTGGCTGCGTGGAGCATCTCCGCGACTTACTAGAGCATTACCCTGAACATGTCGTAGCCCTGAACCTTCACGAGCATGTTGTCGAGGTAAGTGATGGCTACCAGGGCGGCCTTCCACGGAAGATACTCGGTCTCCTGCTCGAGATAAGACATCACGTCCATCGCCGTCCCGTAATCCAAGCGGCCGGCTCTCGCCAGATTAAAGGCGTCGTCGATCAGTTGGGCCCGATTTATCGTCGGTATGTCCTTGTAATTCTGGCTTTTCAAGTGCTTGATTATGAGCTGCCAATTCTTATGGTCGTAATTCACTCGGTAGTAGCCTGCCTCGCATCGACCATTTGAAACAATTCATTATTATTATTATTATTGGGCCTCATTCCAAAGTCCCCCGGCTAATCGCTATGCGAGCCCTGCAGACGTCACTTTGACGTCACATTACGTTGCTACATTACTTGACAAAGTAGCCACCATACAGTTTGAGAATAGCGACAAATGACTCTACTCATCGGACAAATTTAACCTTCAAACTACACACGCACACGCGCACGCGCACGCACACGCGCATATAACGAAATACATTTTGTCTCCATTATATAGTTGCAATTAAATATTGAAATTCTTATTGCCGACGGCTTGAGCGCGCATGAAAATCTCACTTAACAAGTCAACTTTTTTTTACTCTAAAATATCATTGGAACAATATAATTGTACTTGTGAATAATTATTTTTGATTTTCAATAATTCTCTAGCATTCTCGATTAGAAGTGATTGCAAGGAAAACAATTTCTCGCTTCCTTGCTTATTAATTAATATAACGTAGCAGCTCATCGCAACTTTTTGCATCTGATTGTAAATATCCGATAATATTATAATTTATTTAATATAATAAAAGAGCTTGATAATGCGATTTTAAAGGGGCGAAAAAATTAACAAATAGGCCAATCACCTGTTTCCAATAAATTGAAAATCACCCATTCGTTTGGATCATCGCTTACGTGATCGAGATTAATGGATTGTTCAACTTTCATCCACGTCGAGGGCTTCGTTTTATCGAAATCTAATTTGCTGGCGGTTGTGTAGGTGAGAGGAACCCACCAAAGCAAACTTTTCTCCGGATTGCTGTTATTCCTCAGCATAAAACGCTCCTGTAATATCACATTAAACCATTAAACTCGGCGTTTCGATTACATTAAAACATTATCAATGTTTTGTTAAATATTGTGTGCTGTGAATCAATGGGCATTTTTAGTTGGCAATCAGTTGTCAATATAAGAGGACGACTAGGATTTGAAATTTGTATTTGAGAGGAGTCGTATGTACTCATACGAAAGCTCTTCAAGATCTTTCAATTGACGAATCGACAAGATCGGGCGTACCTGGCTAATGACAGCACTTTTGTCTTGATAATTACGAATGACCGTGACCACGGGGAATCCAGTTTGCAATGTCCACGTGTCCATAATTTGTTTAACAGTTATATCCTTGTCGAGGACTTTGTCTTTGTGGGCCTGCTTTGTCAAGACACTCCACAGGTTGTCTTGCTCGGCGCTCTGGTATGCCCTGGACATTGATCATCGCGATATTCACTTGAGAATAAATGCCGAGAATGTCGTGCGCGTAAGCGCATACATTGTTACCTCGGTGTGTTCCGAGCTCGGAAAAATTATCAATAAAAGTGCAAAGCACTTTGGCTTCGAAAAGAGAAGCACACACACTCACTTGGCATTGAGGTAGTTGGTTAAGCCTCGCTTGAACACCTCCGTCGTTAAAAAGTGATCCATCATGCGTATTATCGAGGCGCCTTTGTCATACGAGATGCGATCGAATATCTCATTGATTTCATCGGGATTATGGACATCAATGGATATTGGATGGGAGCTCTCGAGTGCGTCCGGAGCCAAGACATTTTGCATACTGTGAACGACAAATTGTTCCAGGGCCTTCCAACTTGGCTCCACCTTGAAAACAATTAAATTATTCAATATTTAGCATTTTTCGTCTTCGCCCACACTTTTCATCGAAATCTACGATATTTAAATGCCATTATTTATTTAACAAACTTTTTATCATTTTACAATAGACTATAGGTAATTAAAGTTTTTGCGGAGAAATGCACGACGAGTGTTAATATCTTATTTACGATGCCAATCTATTTAATGACCAAATTATGTGTTTTAACTTATGGATTTTAGTCTTTTCTTTCCATCTATATTTAGCATTGGATTTTCATTTTGTATTTCTAAGAAAGTGGTACAGAAATATTTTTCTACGTACTGATGATTGCTTTTAACTTAATTTCACCATCAAAATATTCTATCCCAGTGGTATTTATGTACTTTAGCTCTCTATTTGTATTTTGAAATAAGAATTTTGAAACAAAAAATATTGACACACACTGAAAAAATTCATCCTTGACGGGCGCTTATTTGCCCTTTGCCTTGCCAATTTATTGCTTCGTCAAGGCTTCTGTTGTTGCGGTATCAGCTTTAAATGCAATAAAGTACAGACTGAAAGATGGTACTGCGCCGGCAAAGGAATGTGTGCGAAAGAGAGAGAGAGAGAGAGAGAGAGAGATAATATACGATGAAGAATATATGGAGTAGGCGTATCACATAGAATATTGTAGGGTTATTGTGGCAGGTTGAGAGACTAACTTTGCCATTTGCCGATGAAAAGAAAAGATGATTTTAAAAATTCAGAAAGACAAGGATCCTATTTCTCATCTTTCCAATACATTAATCTATTTCCAAGGAATTCACTAGCCTTGATTATACGCGCGCGCGCACACACACGCATATTCCTTTTTTTTTCATTTGTACTGATTATAATGTCAATAGTGCTAATTATAAAAGAATATTCATAATATAATGGAATATTAATGCAAATAAACAAGTTTTGTGCTTTACGCGTTAATTTAGCATTTTTCATTTAATTTAACATATGCAAGTTGCATTTAACTTGATTTTGAATAAAATCAAAGGATAATCTAATGGTTTATTATATTTCAAAGTAGGAAAATTACGAAAGTTATGTAATTATTGGAATAAATATGTACATTAGTAATTGAACTTGATATTGTTGTGTAGTAAGTTGCATTTCATTGTAACTTACCGCATCAATTCCAATATTCTCGACGTAACTAGCGAAACCTTCGTTAAGCCATAGATCCGTCCACCAACTTGTAGTTACCAAATTACCAAACCATTGATGCGCAAGCTCGTGAGAAATTACCGATGCAACTCGTTGCTTATTGCTCGACGCAGACACTCCATCTTGAAAGAGCAGAGCCGTTTCTCTGAAATTTCAATGAATGCAGTTGCGCGAACGCCAGTAACATTAACATGAATACATACATATATATATATATATATATATAT